>WEIT01007854.1:26158-75782 GCA_013389985.1 Dryoscopus gambensis | reverse complement strand
CTCTCTGGGGGGGGGACAACCATCTCCTCGTCTCTCCACCCTTCCATCCTGCAGAAGCTGGCTCAGTTCCATTCCCTTCCACCTCTCTCTCTCTCTCCGGGCTCCGGCCTACCTCTCTCCTCAGGCCGCATGGCTTCAGGCTGCATGGCTGCCCCTCCCCCACCCAGGCCCAGGCCCAGGCTGGGCGGGGGAGGAGATCTGCTCCCTTCTACGACTGAAACACAAAAGGAAGTTCCTCTGTAATTCGCTCCTTTATCTCCCTATGTTCTCAGAGGTGACACATCTCTTCAGTGGTCATACCAGGTGTCAATATTCTCTTTGACCACTGATTGGTTTGACTATAACTTCCTTAAAAAACTCACTTCCTGTCAAACCAGGACAGTAAGAGAGAAGTCTATTTGGAAGTCTAAAGGATTTGGTATACAAGGGGAGCAATTGCCCTTGGCTGGAGAGATGAGCTGGATTGTCCTTGGCTTCTCTGTCTCATATTCCTAGATTTCTGAGGAAATTGCGGAGTAGTGCGTCAAGGTGAATGAGCACTTATTCCAACAGCGAGGCACTTTCTTTCCTGAAATTCTGTCAACTTTGCTGAAAGGCCAAATAGAGCTCAAGGTCATGCTGCACTTCCCTGCCAGCTGCACAGCTCAGTGCCATTATGTTGTGTGTGCTGTCTGCACATCGCGTCCGGGATGGCACTCTGTGGTAGACAGGTTCAGGGTCTTGCATGAATACTTTTCAGCTTTGTTTCACGTCAGATCAGGTGCTTGTACCAGTTCTGAGTTGAATTAATGCCAAAAAAAATGCCGAAAAACCCACCAAAACCACAAACCACATATGAAACCTAAAAAAAAGGAAACTGAGCTGCCTGTTGTCATGGTTTGACCCCAGTCAGCAGCTAGGTACCACCACAAAGCTGCTCACTCACTATCCCCTTCCTTCCCTGGGGGGGCGAAGAATTGAAGGAATAAAGAGTAAACCTCATGGGCTGAGACAAAAACAGTTTACTGGCTTAAACAAAATAAAACGAATAATACTAATGATAATAATAACAGTAATACTAATGACTCTAATACTTGTAATGAAAGGGGAGAGAAAGAGAATAAAACTGAAGAGAAACAAGTGGTGCACATTACAGTTTCTCACCACCTGCTGACCAGTGCTCAGCCTGTCCCCGAGTAGTAATCACTTCCCAAGTAAGCACCTCCCAACTAACTCCCTCTGGTGTATTTACTGAACATGACATTCAATGGTATGGAACATCCCTTTGTCCTGGCTGTGCTGCGTCCCAGCTTCTTGTGCCTCTGCTCACTGGCAGAGCATAAAGGAAGCTGAAAAGTTCTTGATTTAGCGTAAGTAGTGCTCAGCATCAACTGAAACATGAGTGTGTTATCAACATTCTTCTCATCCTAAATCCAAAAGACATATCTGTGCCAGCTACTTGGAAGAAAATTAACTCCAGACCAGATGAAACCAGGACACATATTTATGTTACTTGGACTAGAAGCAAAACCAAATGAACCTTTTAGGACCCAAGTTTGTTTCAGAGCTTTAGTTTGCAACTGAACTCTCCTGTGCAGTTCACTGGGGGATGTACCTGTCTCGTATATAATTACACTGGGGACTCATGGTCTTTACCTGTTAGGTGAAAATACATCTCTGTTGTGTAGGTCTGTGTTACCCGTTGCTTAAATATTAAAGCCACCACAAGAAAGGTCTGGAGCTCAGAATGGTCTTGAAAAGGTCATAGCAATTACCTGTGGGCTTAGAAGTGAGACTGTGGGAAACAGAGAAAATCTCTCTCAAAGTACAGTTAGGAATGTTGCTTTGTGCTTTATATTATGGGGACATCCTCTGTGATGTAGGAGAGGGAAAAGTAAATAGCAAAACCTTCCTGGAATTTGCTGGAGTTAGGAGCTTTGCTGGAGAGAGTAGTTTTGGTGAGTGACTGGCTGCATTCTGGTGGATGGTACTTCTGGTAGAGCCTTTCAAACCTGCTGGACCTATATTCTCTCAACAAGTTCTGGTCTGGACTTCAAGATAATGTGTAGTCAGCTGGGAACTACTGCTTTGACTGAGCTGCTTCACTGTTAGCACTTGCACTCAAATGCACATCAGATGAAACTTTAAGGCAATTAAACCTTTTAGATGCCCTCCTTCAGTAAGTCTGCTTCTGGAGAGCAGGACCAGAAAGTCCTGGCCATGGCAAGCCAGCCCATGTGAGTCCGTTCTCTGTGTCTGAGTGAGTTGCATGGTGAGACTGTTTTCTAGCAAATTCTTTTCATTATGCTACAGAAAGTTACGGTGAATAGCAGCCATAGCTATATTTGGTATAATTAAGTAACTTCGATAAGATTGTTTATTGTTTGCTGTAACATGAAGTATATCTTGCCTGTATCTATTATCTTTGCTGTGACTTTTGAAGACAGAGTGCGTTGAGATTCTTACTAAATTTACAATAGTTACAAATGAGAAGCTGTCAAACATCTACTCCAAGGTCAAAGAATTAGTCAAGAATGACACAGAGAGGGAAAAAAAAGTAATTCCTACTTCTTTTCCCTTTAGACTAGATGATTTTCCTCTCCCCCTTCCCTGCAGCCAGAATGCAGATAAAGTAGGAAGGGTTGAAAATGCAAATATTAATTTATCGACAATATGAATATATTTGCTCATGCATCTAGAACTTAAAATTCACCTCAGGGTTCTTGCTTACATTTAATCAATTCTTATTTCTTTTTCTTGATACAGACGTGTAGGAGAGTCTGACTACAGTGATGGAGAGGAGGATTTTTACTATACAGAAATCAGGCTCAACACGGACTCAGTAGCTGATGGCTTAAGCAGTCTTTCCCCAGTCTCTCCATCTTTAGCATCTCCTCCTTCCTTTCCCACCCAAGACGCAATCCGTCCTGAAACTTCCTGTGCCAAAACCGAGACTAGATTGATGACACCTCTGAGCCGCTCAGCTCCTACCAACCTCTACCTCGTACACACGGACCATGCTTACCAGGTACCACCAGTGGGATGAGCTCCAGTGGTTACACTAACATCGTTAATGTGTAAAGAAATGTCACATCACAATATTTGGGTTTTAATGGGCTGAAAGGTTTTCAGGGCAGTCAAAGGCACCTTTTTAATTTAAATTGAGATGTATTCTTCTGAGCTCTTTGTTTGCTTGTTTGTTTATGTGCCCACCACAGCCATTAGATTTTGGGGTGCTCTTTATCCAGCCACACAATAGGTGCACACTTCAGGTTGAGAAGAGTTGATTTGCGTATCCCACTGTCTTACATCCGTTCAATTTTCACTGACCGTTAGGAGAACCCAAGGTGACGTGCTCAGATGGGGTCTCGTGCATTGTAAAAATTCCCATCCAGTCAGCTGAATCCTTTCCAGAGTCTTCATTTCAGCTCTGCTTTTATTGAACGTGTACAAGCTCTGCTTGAACGGTCAGCAAGTACCAAAAGGATGCAAGGAGCAATTCATTTTCTCTTTTTGTACAGTGTGAGATGTCAGTTTGCAGATGTGAAGTAGAACAGGAAGAATGAAAAAGCGAATATGGTATCTTCCTATTTTTGGAGGTAATTCTTTTCAAATGGCAGAAACTGCTGTCCCAAAACATTCTGGCTAAGTTTCAACGGAAGGCATTAATTATAAAACTGCACTAAAACTTGACATGTTTTGGTCTGGATACCACAAGAGAAAAGAGGAGTAGAGGCTTTGAAGTAGTGTGGTCCATGACCTGTGTATGCACTGGAGAACTGAACTCTGTTAAATTTATCAGATGCAATATAGAGCATTGTGCAGATACAACTTTTGTGGTGTGTTTGGAGCACACCTACTAAAAGGCCAGAGGGGACTACAGAGAATTCACAGGCTTGTTTTAGACTTCTGTGCATGTTGAAAAGCGTGGGTGGAAGCTTGGTATCACAGGTGGAAGCTGCATCAGGTAGCACGCCAACCTGGGGACTGATGAAGCCAGCTAGGAGAAAGACTTGCTTCTCGGTGTAGCTCAAGCCCTGCCTCAGAGTGTGAGGCAACAAGTCTAGGTTGCTGAGACGTTTTGCTTCATTTGGGATTCGCAGTCGTGACAGTCTGCCCTGCTGTTTGGAGACCCACTCAGCCCTTTTTTACAAGGAGCCTCTGAGTAAAGCACTTGCCTAAGGAAATCCTAATTCAAGTGTTAAGGCCCTTCAATTGGATTTGAATCGATGTATTCCATGACACAAGACTACAAGTGGCTGGGCCCCATCGGCTTTTCAGGTCACTCTGGTTTCAATGCTTAATTTCATCAGTGAGGAGTGACACAGTCCACACTGTTCACAGCTTGCTAATTGGAAGCTGGAGGCAGGGTCCCTGCTCAAGCATTCAGGCTGTCCTGGCAAAGGAAGCAGCTTCTGTAGAGAAGGTCAAGTGGCATCCTCTGCCAGGATGTCTCCAGCCCTGCAAGAAGAGCCAGGAGGCAGGGTGGAGATTCAGATCTCACCAGTCACAGGAGGAAATGGAGATTACTTTGTTGGGAGCAGCTCAAGGAACTTGGATAAGGTTGCTGTTAAAAAAAAAAAAAGAGGGAAAAAAATACAGAACCCAAAGCTTGGTCACAAGAATCCTAAAGAGATCTGTTAATTGCCATTTCCTGTATGACTGGAAAACATCAAATAGACTACTTGTAGTGAGAAAGATATGAGGAGAGTGAGGCAAGTGCTGCTGTTCTACTCTGACCCAGTCCTATGGGTGAGGAAAGATTTAGAAGAGTAATTGAGGAAATTCTGGAAAGTACAGCAGCTGAGGTGAACTGCAGTGGGGGAGCCCCAGAGAAAGATGGTGCTAGAACAGCCTAGGAAGCAAAGAACAAATCCCTTTAGATTCGAGGAGAGCATTTGATCTTAAAACGTATAGGCAGTATTTGTTAAGATAGAGATTAAATTTAGTGTAAGAGAAGGATCTGGAAAGTCATGGAGAACAGCAGAGAGTTATTTTGAAAGGGCATTTGAATGTCATTAGTGGAGTTAAATGGAAAGCTGTTCCTGACGCTGATCTCTTCTTCATTAAATCATTTTGGTAATACACAAGTACTATAATAAACTTCACTGATAACAAACTTGGGAGACATCAGCAGTAAAGGAGTTATATATCAGGCTTACGTGACTGGGTAATCTTAAGAATAATAGGTTTTGGATGCAAAGTCCTGCATCTGAGGAACTAATGAGATTTTTCTGCTATAAACTAGAGTACTTAGAAAATTATGTGAGAAGGAAACCTGTGTTCATTAATCAAGCACAGAATGACAATGAGCCAACAACAATAGAGCTGTGATGTGGGAAGAGAAATAGTTATCAGTTCTCTTGGGTAAGAAATATCTAGGAGAGACAGGGGGTTTTAATGCCATTTTACAAGACCCCCCCACGTAACTTCAACTGAAATCCTGAGCAGAGTTCTGGTCAGCCAAATTAAATGTGATGGGCTCCAACCAGAAAAAGTAGAAATAACATCATCAGTGTTGAAGAAAGAGGGCGGAGAGAACATGGGCAGCCTCTCCAGCCCTGGGACTGATACCTCAGGCAAAGCAAGGGATGAAGAGAGGATGGAATTGCTGCCTGGGAAGAAAGTGAGAGTACAGGGAAGAGGATGAGCACAGGCTATTTCAGATATATGGGTAATGTTGGCACAAATAAATAAATAAATAAATACAAATTATCCATTAATATATTTTGATCGATAATCAGATGGAGGTCTTTAAGCAAATTGAGGTTGGGGTATAGAAATTCTTCAGTTGGTTGTAGTGTTATGGTTGCTTACCTTATGCAAGAGATTGACTAAAATGTTAGCCTGAAAAAGCTGGCTGTGCTTGATGAGCAAAGATGCATATCTGGGAAACAAGTGAACAAGGTGATTGACTATCTAGGTCTGATCATGTCTGAAGTACATATTTAGGCACTGAGAAAAAGGAATTGAGCACTATGGTATTTTAAGCAACTGCAAATTGCACCAGTTTTAGACTTAAACTTACAAAACTATTGCCTGTACCTGTTAAATTTAACTACAGAGGAACTACAGGCGGGCTCTTTCAGTACTTAGGATTTCCCTTCCAGGTCTTATTCAAATATTGAGGAAATTGCTGTGCTGACCTTAAGGGTTTGAGCTGCTGCTGAGCAGAGGTAGTGCTGCCTCATTGCTCATCCAGCTCTCCCCAGTCCTTTCTGTCTGGAGTGCTGTGGTCATTCGCTCCTTCCCATTTGAACAGGTTTGTGATGAAGAACTACTGGTACTGTCTGAAGTTGCCAAATTGTTCTTGACACCTTTCAGAGGGGTTTTTATATTTTATGGAGCTCAGTGGATGTTTGCTCTGCATGTCTGTGTGGATTCTCTTGGAGCTGTCAGCAGCTTGGCAGCCCACAGAGCATCTCTGCCATACACAGAGGCATCTGGTGGTCTCGCCTTCCTTTTCCTGAAAAGGCTCTAGGGGATTGCTTCAGCCCTTTCTTACTTGGAAGATTATCTTTAATGGGGACTATCAGGTTGTAGTTTGTCATCACTCCTCTCTGCCTAGTGGCTCAAGGAAGCGCTCTTCCTGAAGCAATGAGACAATTTCAGCAGCCCCAAACACAAACATTGCTTAAATGAGTGTATTGTGGTATTGTCACATACAGTCAATTGAAAGGCAGAAGTGAAAACTCATTTTAGGAAATTCTGTGTAAGTTTAAACCAAGGAGGGGTTTTTTTGTGGACAGCTTGCAATTCAAGGGTCAAAGTGAGCCTTTTTTCATGGTGGCTGCTCATGCTCCTGCTAAGCAGGGTAGCTGCACAACTATGAATTTCATGATTCTGAAAATTAAATGGGATTCAAAAAGAGGCAGGGAAGAATTCATGGAAACGCATAATGCAGTGAGAAAACCAAAGGAAAGGCACAAGATGAAAGGTGCTCAACAGTCTAAGCTGAGGTTATCATATTTGCACCCCAGGGCAGCACTGGATATTACAGCCGGGATGGGAAGAACATCAGAGTTCAAGGAACCCAGGAGTCCTTCAAGTACTTGCTTTAGTTTAGTATTTCAAGAGCTGTTTTTTGAATCCAAAGGATGATTTACAGCTCCTTGTTTTTAATAGGAAAAACTGTTTTAATTGGGATGACTCTTAACATTTATCTGATAAATGGGAAATGGCCAACCTTTACTGTTGATCACTTCCATCCAAGAAGCCTTGCTATCCACACTAAAATTGTGTAAAACAACTGCCATGAGCTTAAGTATGGCCTTGTTTATCACTGTGGAACAGGTGATCATCTGTGAAGTAGTTTTTACTTCTTGCTGGCATTGTTTTAAAAGCTGTTTGTATGTGACGTTTGATTTTGTCTGGTTTTTTGACAGCTCTCGCTCTTAAGGATTTTCTATGGATTCTTTCGAGAGAAATCATCTTTCTCTAAACAAGGTTTAGGAACAGTGGTGTATATATATAACTGTCCCTTCTTTACTAGCTTATCCATGATTATCCCTCTCACAAGGGTAAAATGCTTGTCACCATGGAGTTTTTTTATACCTTGGAAAATCTCTCACAGATTTACCGTTTCAAGCAATG
The DNA here is from genome assembly GCA_013389985.1 of Dryoscopus gambensis. Classification (NCBI taxonomy): domain Eukaryota; kingdom Metazoa; phylum Chordata; class Aves; order Passeriformes; family Malaconotidae; genus Dryoscopus; species Dryoscopus gambensis. The sequence goes on along the minus strand of WEIT01007854.1, from coordinate 68,210 downwards.
AAAGATCCTTTGACATGCTTTGGAAGAGGAATGGTTCTTCTTGCTGGAATAATACTTTCTTTTCACACAGGCCACTCCTCCGGTGAACATTCCAGGGTCAGCAAAATTCACTCCTAATGGCAGTAGCTTTAGCATCTCTTGGCAGTCGCCTCCGGTTACCTTCACCGGCATTCCAGTAAGTGCACATCAAAAAAGCAAATAAGGGGAGAAAGGTTTTTTAGATACTCTTGCTTTGTTTCACAGTGTGTAATTATAGAAGTAAATGTGACATAACAAATACCAAAAAGAAACAAATTAAACATGTGCACCAAAAAGAAACAATTAAAACATGTGTATCAGATTGCCAACACGTCTGTTTTTAACACCTTTGTTACTCTCTTTATCAGTACAGTTAGGTTACTTTTGCATCAGTGTCTACAAGCAGACAATTGAATCTACAGTATATATTTTTTAAACTATATGCTTACAAAAGAACATTCTGGTAGGTGCAGAGCCTGGCACTATGTACTTCTTTTTGTGCCACTAAGATTTCTTAAAAACCTAGATGGAAAAATCTAGTAATGGTAATTGCCAGTCTAGGCCTGGTAATGGTTACGCTAACAGGCCAGGTGGATTCAGGCAGTGGGGCTGTTACCTAAATGAACTCGGAAGATGAAGCATATTTGAAAGGCAACTGAAAGAAACAATAAGATGAATGCAAAGTCCCATTTTAGGAGGCTACAAGTATGTAGCTGCTACTGATAGCAGAAAAATGTTGTTTTATACAGAAAATATGTTCGGTATCGGATTTCGTTAATAATACATATTCCAGTTTGACAGCTTTTTAATGAAGATGTATTAGATGGAAATTCAACACTGACCCTTTCTTCAAAAAAGCTGGTGTACAAGGCCTAATTCTATGAACAGGACTGCAGAAATGTGATGTTTGCTTAAACACAGAATTGCAGTGGTTCTAAACGTACCCCAGTGTAGGTATGGGTACTGTGGGGGGATTGAAAAACCTTTATGAAGAGTTGCAAGGGATTAGGCTTGTCATGTCTGGTGTGGGGACTGCTGAAAGTAAATGTAAATCACTGTTTATGAGTAGTGGGAAATCTCTATGATGAATATAAATAAATATTAATGTAAAATATCCTCATTTTATTGGAAAGCACTGTTTTCATGATAAATTGATATTCTCTAATCATAAACCTTCTTGATATCATAACATCTCATTTAATATTACACTTTATGAATTTATGAATTTTTAAAGTGTGTTATATAAGGCACAGTGCTCATCCAAAGAACCATATCCCTTTTTTTCTCCTGACAGTGAATATTAGACAAGGTGATAAGAGATACTATTTCCCTCCCTTCTCTTCACCAAGTGAATCTCCAAGCTTCTTACTGTCAACCTTTGGCAAATCTTGGAGATTTTCTGCAGAGGCTGTGGCATCCTGCAGAGCTGATAAAAATGAAAGTGACTGAATCAATTACACTGCACTCTGCCAATGAATATTTATTAAATTCCATCAAGGAACAACTAACAGTGAAAGACATCATGCTGGCAGCAATTTCAACAAGAGAGCCTTGACAGAGTGTGCTATCCGCAAAGTTCTCTGAGAATTTGATTTCCCAACAATGGGGTTGATACGGAGTAATTATGAAACTGGCTCCTTTTGTGGAGTAGCAGAAACTGGTGCCAGGAGTGTTGGGAATCTAAAAATGCAATTAGTCACATTGTAAATCAGACACTTAAGAGGACAAGATTTGACACGTATGTGTCACGTTCACTTGTTCAGGCAACAACACTGATCTGTGGCTGTAGGGTGGAGAGTTCTCAATAGAATTTAAGAAGTGCTTTCTGAGAATTCTATGGAGATGGAAATGATTTAAGTACAATTTGAAAGTAATCTCAATACAAAGGCCTGGAGAAGCAGTGATGCAGAATTATAAACTGCTCAGAGAACCATGTGAACTGCCATTATAGCTCTAACAACATTTATAAGGCTGTTTAACAAAGAAAAAAAAATAGTAAGAAAAAAATCTTCCAGGTTTGCATACACTTGACTACTTTGTCATCAGTGTGATCATTTGTGAATTACAAAGGCTTGCCTGCAGTGGAAAATTATGTGCAGTAAGTGAGGGTGCAAATGCAAATTTATGTTGAATACCTGTATATTAAATTAAAGTTTTATTTCTGTTTCGAAGTAAATTAGACATTGCTTTGCAAAAACGGGGGTTTGGCAACTCCCACCCTTACACTGAGTGTAGGTACTTCACCTAAATTCAGACTTTCTCCTTCCCTGATGGGATTTTGCTAAGCCCAGACTATGTGACAGAGCCAGCATAACATAAACTCATGCAATTGTGACATGCGCGGTCCCTGAGATGAGACGCAAGTCTGTAGCACCCAAGGGAACTTCAGAGAGTAAGTCTAAACTGTTACTTTTTGACTGACCCTTAATATTTATGCAAGCACTTTTCTAAAATTGCTTTCAAATACTTTTCTGGCCTGGACAAACCACTGAGCAGGAAAAGATTACATACAGATTTGAAAAACTGCATAGGTCTACACATTGTTTCATGTTCCTAGTGGTGTTGGAATGGGGCTGTTGAATCCTGGTTTTGAACAGGTTTCTTTCTAGACAATGTATGTCAGTAGTTAAGACCATGAGAGAAACAAAATTTCAAAGTAGTCTTCTTTTGCGTTTGTTTTTTGACACATACTGTAGTGTTTCCCCCTTTCATTCCTGTGGACACTGAATTTCAATGACACTGAGCACTTCCTGCTTTCTGTCCTGGGAACTGGGGTGTTCAAACACCATGGGTTAGCATTAAGTCCTTGTTTTCATAAACTCTTTAGCAGAGTAGCACTGAAAGGCCTTTGTGAATATGGGTCTGCTTATCAGCAAGTAACTGAGCACCTCAAAACAAGCCATACATACTGCTGGATCAGTCTGGCTCAGTATGTGGCTGCTCTAGGGTCAGGAGTATTCACAACATCTAAACACAGGCATTTATTTAGAAGTATTGTAGTCGTAAGGGAGGAGAAGTGGCCAAGGTAACTTGGTCTGTTCCTCCTGGAGGAGACTGAGGGGAGATCTCATTGCAGTTTGCAACTTCCTTGTGAGAGGAAGTGGAGGGGCAGGCACTGATCTCTCTGTGGTGACCAGGGACAGGACCCCGAGGGAATGGCCTGAAGTTGTGTCAGGGTAGGTTTAGTTCGGATATTGGGAAAAGGTTCTTCCCCCAGAGGGTGGTTGGGCACTGGCACAGGCTCCCCAAGGACGTGGTCACAGCACCAAGCCTGACAGAGTTCGTGTTTGGACAATGCTGTCAGGCACATGGTGTGACTCTTGGGGATGTTCTGTGCAGGGCCAGGAGTTGGACTCAGTGATCCCTGTGAGTCCCTTCCAACTGTGGTTCTGTAACTAAGGGAACCTCCAAAGCCCTTTGTGCTCTGAATCATGCATAGGTTAGATTCCAAGGCAGATGGGAAATACACTTTTTCATACCATTTTTCTAAGATAACTTTGCAGGTGAAAGGTTGAATGTTGAAAATGTTATGAGCCATTGTGAGGTGTTCTCTGCATGAAGCAGAAAGGACAGGCTGATGTTTATTCTACCAACTGAGACTGAACTAGGAGAATAAATCAGCCACAGCCTGGGGGTGCATAAGGAGAGTGAATTAAATTATGCAAATGGGATGAGCCATGGTGAAATCCATATGTCTTGGTAGTGGAGGACTTAACATAATGACCATGTACTTCCACTTTTATGTAATGTAGGGTAAAAGTCTTCCTGAATGTCAGTGTGATCTCTGCCATGTGATACTGACTTTTATCTACCTGCTCCTAAGACCCAAAATGATTGAACAGGCAAGATCTTTGCTAATCTGATATTTACAGATCACAGATCTTCTCTGTAACCACAGTTTCCCCGCCAGGAGTTGTAACTGGAAACTCCAGGTCCTTGCTTCAAAGAAAGAGCATCATTTTACTCTGCATTAGACAGCACTTCAGACATGAAAAGCCTCTGAGGGCAAGGATTGCCTTCTCAGGGCTTTCTCTTAATCTGCTCTTAGTGTTCCCTACAGAGAACAGCTGACTAGTATTGTTTAGGCCTGGTGCAAAGCTCATCAAAATACACTAAATCGCAGCTTCAGTGCTGTTTAGCTGCCTTGGTGTGCCAGTCCATGGAACCATCGTGCAGAGACGCTCTCAGGAGAATGCAAGGGAGGAGTCTGCACACTGCAATTTCTGCTCCAGCCTGATCTCTGTTCAGAAGTAAGCAGGATAATTGCTTATAACATAGGAGGCATCCAAATTCTCTTCTGTTCAATGACAACCAGCTAATATGTTGAGTGTCAGTTACTAGTGGTAGACCCCTAATAATTTCTGGTTTTTAAAACATTACTGAACCCTAGCACAATGACAGGAGATCCCTGGTTACTGATAATGACTGGAAAACTGTGCAGTGTCTGGAAACTGCCAAATAGTACAAAAGTGCTACTGCTTTGCATTTTATCTTCAGTGTTTCAATCATTCGTAGGTAAAACAAGGAAAGTTGTTGATAAAAATTTGGAAAAAAAGTAGCAGAGAGCAGGCTGCCCTCAGTGTTCTGGAGGGATAGAACAAAAGGAGCCAGTGTGGTCTCTGGATGTACAAAACATGGTAAGCTGGCAGAGAAAGAGGAAATTTCTTTCAAGTTTTGCAGGTATAAGTTCGTATATCAGTAATGGTCTAAGTTTGTTTAGAGTGTGAGCTATGTGTGCAGTTAAATCAGAAATTTCTCTTGCTACCAGCCAAGAGTAGAAGTTGAAAGAGTGTCTGTACTCAATTACAAGCATTAGTTTTTTGCTACTATGGAGTAGCTTTAAAACAGACTTTGTATCAAAAATCAAAGCACTTACAGTAATTCCTTTCAGGTGAGGTCAGTCAGTTCCCTCTCTTCCAAATATTGTAAGACTTCAAAAGGACAGCAGGGAAAAGTCATAGCAGTGCAGAGCGCTATGACCGTATCTGCAGTTCCTGGCGGCAGGAGGCTGACTGTGCACTAGATGCCCAAATGAAGCTTGCTACATTCAATATACAACAGAAAAATGAGCATTCAGAATTTTTTTCTGGTGTTTTAGGTGTAATGTGGTTGTCACCTTCACACAGGAGCAAAATAAGACTATAGTAAAATAATTTAGGTATTATTTAGGGCCAAGCTTTATGCCATGTGATTGCTTGAATGATGTTGCCAAGCCCTGTGCTCATATAGGAGTCTTCTTTGGGAAGTCTCAGAAGACGAAACTACGCCCTTACCTTGGAAACATTCACAAAGAGGACACCTGCTGAGATGGTTTACTGCGCAGAGTAAGGAGGTTAACAACCTCCTTACATTGTTAGCAACTTTGATCAGAAGGGCTGCATTGTGCTCCCTGCCTGTTAAACCTCCAGGGGCCACATTGTAAGTGGTCTTCAGCAAACCCTCTTCTCCAAGGGTGTCTCTCCACAAAGTGTGCCAAGTCACAGACAGGAGTAACAAGTGAAATCCCTTTATTTCATAGGAGATTATTGGTATTGATCTCAGCGCAGGACAGAGTTTATTTTTCCAGTTATTTTCTTTGCTTAAATTGGTGAAGGTTTTCCTAAGAGCTATTCAGAGTTTTTAAATAAGAATGAATGTGTTTCTTCTCTTCTCCAAAACCTGTGGTGATGCTGATTTGTATTTTGGTTTGCTCTAGGAGGATGGCTGGAAATACAGGGAAACAAAGAGAACCTAATGCAATGTACCTACTGCTAAATAAACCTATAGCTTAATTATGTTTGTACGTTATATAGCCACCTTTTCTGGCTATCCTTGCCACCATGCATCATAATTTGCATTTTCTGGGAAAAAGAATTTATACTGCATTCATATGTATATGTTCTTCGTAAGCAGCTTTTTTGTCTGTATTGACAGGTCTCACCAACCCATAATCGTCCTGCAGGGAGTGGAGAGCAGAAACAGTCCCACACAGTTCTTTCATCACCGCCTAGAGTAGCATTTGGCTTGAGGTATGGGACCATTAGCTCCTGCTGACACACCACAGCCTCACAACCTGGAGGGCATTCAGTAAATAAGATGTCAGTGTCCAGAGAAACAGAAAAAGCCCACCACGAGCCCTGATTGCAGTTGACAGGCAGGTTCTTGCTAGAACTCTTCAAAGTAAGCATTCAGAACCTTACTATTTTTCTTTTCACTACCATCAAAGGTAAAGTTCAGCTGCGCTGTCTGGCTTTGCACTTTCCCTGAAAGGCTGGACCGTCTTACATGTTTATCACCATTCAGTCAGAATGGTATTTGGCTTCAATTGAATTATAAGGAACCCTGTCCTACAATAAATTAGATCAAGGCAAAGCTTTTTGTGCCTTGTCTTCTTAGACATAAACTGCATTCATTTCCGTTAAATCTAACTGATACTTGACCAGAATCTACTTTTAAAGTGTTCAAAAAGTAATTTAAAAAGTGAAACTGTAATGCTGATCCAGTAAAGAAACTCCTTATTTCTCGTAGTCCTAAAGGTGACTGTACCCTAAAATGAGACGAGAAGAAGATTTTATGATTTTCATTTTCTTCATGACTCTCAGATCATTGCATATGTTACAAACCAAACCTGGGATCTTCCCAATTAATAGATTGTGCCCATTAATTAATGTTCAGTAGTCAGAAAATGTGTGGGTATGCAAGAGCGAAATCATCAGGCAGTTCCCATGTGTGCCATGCAACATGTAAAACAGAAATTAAACCATTCTGTTGGTACAGTTACTGTACTTAAAGATGCCGGGACAGATGGCATTGCTGTAGTGAACATTGGATTGCTTGGTTAAGCATTGCTCCTCAGATTTACTGGCTTGTGGTGTGTTGAATAAAAAATATTCCATTTTAACAGTTACTTGGATTATTTTCTGAACTTGTGATCTTTTGAGTGTGGTTGTAAGGTGGAAAACAGGACAATTATTATAGCTTTAAAAGCAGGTGCTGCCCACCTTGCTGACTTTGGGGACCACAGAGAAGGTGCACACAAGAATGTTCTGCAAGTGAGAGCAAGGGTTAAACTTTCCACTCTGTTGTTTTTCAGTCAGTATATTCAGAGCAAACTGTGCAGGAAGGACCAGAAAGGTTAGGAGCTGGTAGCTTTTCTCCCCTTTGACATAGCTGATACCTGCAGGTGGTCAAGGTCTGCTGCTCTGAGCTATGCCAAATATTTTTACCACAGCTCTGCAGCACTTTAGCCTGACATGGCCTAGCCTGTACTGTGGAACAGCTATGACTGCGCATTACAGCTTGGCACTTCACGTGGCTGAAGTATAATTTATCTAGTCCAGGTTTAGTTGCTGGCTAAAGTCAGGGCTGTATGTTCCTGGGATCATCCCAGGAGCAGAGGAGCAGGCTCAGCAGTTGCTGCAGAGGCTGTGGAAGCCAGGTAAGGAGAAGGCCTAGTCCCTGAGAGCGTTGGAGTCATGGCCATACATATGTCTGTCACTTCACCAGCTCCCAGCTGGAACAAAACCAGCCCCAATCCTGTGAAAGACCCAGGGTTCCCTGCCTCTTGCTCTCCATTGAGTTTCCTGTCCTGGTCTTAGGGTGCAAGGCAAAACTACTAAAGCATCTTGTTAACGAGCTTCCCTTTTTCTCTGACAGGAAGCCTAGAGGGGAGGGGAAAAAGTGTCGGAAGGTCTATGGCATGGAGAACAGAGATATGTGGTGCACTGCCTGCCGATGGAAGAAGGCCTGCCAAAGGTTCATCGACTAATGATTGAAATTACGCAGAGGATTTGGGGAGGGGGAGGACAACAGCAGAACCAGATTGCTGCAGCTGCACTGTATCACTTCACATTTTCCCCTCCAGTGATGTGGTGTTGGGGGTTTTGGTTTTTTGGGGTGGTTTTTTTTTTTTGTTTTTGTTTTTGTTTTTTTGGAAGAGCTTTGTATTTCAAAATGAAGCACTTGTAGCCAAGGAGAAGCACTAATTAAAACCTGTGTGGAGCAATAGAGGAAAATAAAAAAGCAAAACCAAGACCACACAACAAAATCTCTCTCAGTAAGTGTGGAAACCAGAGCAGCTATTAGTGTTCTTCTGTAAAACAAAGGAAAAAGTTAATTATTTTGCTAACTCTGTGAGCTGCTTGCTCCCTAGGATCATTTTTAACCATTTCAGTCTCTCTGCTGTGAACATCTGTATTTGCTAAACTGAACAATTTTTCTTTTCCTGAAACAAAGATCTCTTTTTGAAAGCTTTCTAATAAACACTTCAGAGTCATATAAGCTACAGTTTTCTCAACAAAAGCTGTACTAAGACTGGAGACTGCTAAATAATTCTCCTGATACAAATGATCATGATTATATTTTTGAAAAGGGGATGTGGGGAAGAGTTGGGATTTTCATTCGTTTGTTTATAGGAGAAGAGCAAAGTCTGATTTTGCAAGAAGGACAAGCAGCATTCCTAGAAGATTTTTAAATGAGGCACAGATCAGTGGAGTGGAACAAAGTAATTTAAGTACCAAATTGGATTTTGATCCTCTAGAGGAAGAAAAGCAGCAATGGCAAGTCACCAGCAGATACTGTCACGAGAAGTTTGAGGGAAGAAATCAGTGATACTTGATTGAAACCCACAAGAATAATATAAGTGGACTCCAGTAGCTTTTCTTACTACTCCCCCCTTTCTGAGGGGGGTTGAACAGTTGGACCAGCACAGCTGTTGCTGCAGGAGACCTGTGAAGACCTGGTAAATGCAGCCACTAGGATTATATGTAACACCTAATTCAGGGACACGATCCAGCCCAGCAGTTCTGCTTTTGCTTCCCTTTCTCTTATTTGAGAGATTGTTGTTAAGATAATCGTTTGTTCAGCATTTTCTTTTAAAGCTACTAAGATTGATTTGAAGCAAAAAATTGGTAGAGAAAAGGAAAATACCCCCTTTTCACAACATCATCTCAGAAAAAGAAGTACAACAGAAAAAGAATGACATATTTGTGGTAAAAGATCATTTATTAACTCATTTTGTTATATGAATTAACAAGTTTCTCTACTTGCAGTACTTGGATTGATTTGGGTGCTTCAGTGTTTCTGTCCATTAGGAAGTATACACTGGAATGTGGCAACCTGGTGTTCTGTGTCCACTTGTATCAAATCCTGTTAATTAATGATTCTTTCAGTGCAAAAATAAAGGAAGGATTTACTAGGAAATGAATGTATATGGCGAAATAATGCTTGCCTGTTAAAGAAAACAAGACACCTTAAAAAAATCAAAGACACAGAAGCAAAACTTTGTCTATTAATAGAGGCATGAAGGGCCACAAATGCTTGGGTTATTTTTTTTTTTGGTAGCATTTGAACCAACTGAAATTAGGCCAAATCTTTTTCTACTTTTTTAAAAATTGTCTAAGCTGGCTCATTCTTTCAAGAGGACTTTTAAGTATCTAAACAACTTTTTAAAATCTGGTCCAAAGTTCACTTGATAGCTTTATTAAGTGTGCAGCGCTCCCTGTGTCTATGTAAAACCACAAAATAAAAATGCAGTTGTTTGGAATATACACTGTGGATTCCATAAGGTAGTACTGAAAAGAAAAAGCTGTAATAGGAGCTACTGAAGGTTATCATCTGATTCTCTGTGAACAAGTTAATTGGGCAATCAGGTGCCTAATTTGAGCATGCTTTCTGCAGTTAGTTACAAATTGTGTCATTTACATGCACAAGTGGCAAGATATGCTTGCATACGTGCAATTACTTGATTTTTTGCCCAATTGTGTTCTCTTAAGTCATTAAAAAAAAATACTCTGAAATCCAGTAAGACCCTGAGATATATACACGTGTATGAGTATTTTGTGTGTGTGTGTGTATATACGTGTAAAACTATATATATTATATAGTTTTATATGTGTATATAAAATCAGAATTAACAGAGAGAAGAAAGATTGTTTTCTTTACAAATAGAAAAAACCACAGTAGGAGTCAGTGGATATACATAGACACTGCATTATGTTCTTTCCTCTTAGTAAAATGTGGGTTTTCTTTACATGTTATATTTTGTCAATTTCCACAGTAAAATACCTCATAGTAACTCATAGACATTTTGTCTTCAAACACTGGGCTTGCTGATGGTGTACTTACTTTGATAGAACTTTAAAAATTTGGAACTTCACCAGGATACTCCTGCCAATTTATTTCCCACCTCCCATTTTTACAAGCACTCCAAGACTATAAAGCATTCCATAATTAATTCGACTGTTGTTGGACTAATAGTATTTGCCTATATATTTGTTGTTCACCTCCTTTTTGCTTTGGAGGATTTTTTTGAAAATAATGTATTGGATTCTATATTGTTTCTGTAATGTCATATCATTGTGAGCACCTTTCCCGAGGGCACTTTATGAATTATTGTAATAAGATTATAAATTTCTGCACAGAAGAATGGTTTTGTTGCCAAACTAGATTGCCCTCTGGTACAAATTGGATATAGATTACATAAGGGACTAAAGCCACAAACCATCAAAACAGGAGAGAAGGTTGGTGTTAATGAGGCAGAGAGCAGAAGGTATTGATAAATCCTGCCAGGACAAAGTTAAATTACCAGTATTTTTACACAACCTTTAATCAGCAGTTCATATTAAATCAGTTTTGGATCTTATGGCTGTGGCATTTTGATTTATACAGGGGCACTTGTCGAGGTACCGTGCCTGAACCAAGGCCCCCGATAGCGCGATGGCCTGGCCGCCTGGCCCTGCCTTAAGCGTTCTGCAGTCACTTTGTGCTTTGAGCTCCAATTAATTCATGTTGCACGAGCAGTTCAGCGCCTGCCGAGATCCCCTTTGTGATCCTCACAGAGCCAGCAAGAACGGAAACATCAGCAAAGCCTTCCTTCTGCTGGCAGTACTGATCATAATCTGGAGTAATCACTTCCATTTTTCAGTCTCTTGCTTCCGTGTTGCTTTGGGTTGCATCGCTGTCCTAACAGCTGATTTATCTCACACTTCTGCACTGACCACTCCAAAACAGTCAGATTTCTTTGTTCTCCTGAGGAAGAGCTAGCCTGAATGCTCTGGTCATTCATTGTCATCAGTACATGCCAATTCCGGTTTTTGGTTTCTCTGTGGGAGGTAGGTCATTGTCTCTGACCCCCCAGAGAAGTCAGAAAGAATGTCCTGAACATCATGCAGTCTCTGTGTGCTACAGGGATTTGGATGTGGGTTCATCTATGTCAAGAGCCAGAACTTGATATAACAATGTAAGGATGTGTTTTATTGTTAATAGTATTGATGTTAGCAACCAAAATTGCCAACATCAGTATCAGAGTGGAGATCAACTGTATTGATCCCAAATATTTTTCTTTTGGAGTTTCCTTGTTAGAACAGAGCTGTTTCCCAGTTCCTCATTCACCTCATCCCCCAAAAGATCTGGAAAATGAGGTAATTGTAGAAGTGGGAAATTTTAATGGCAGTTTTTAATGTTGACTGTGCTCCAACTGCTCCTCTATGAGGCTATTGAACATTGGAACTCAGATCATCTTAGTCATAAAACAATTTCTACACAAAAAGAATGTGCCTGATTCTCTAGTGCCTTGCACAAATGCAACAGGATATACAAGATGCAAAGTGAGTAAAACTTACTCTGTTCCAATTTGCAAGTTTACACTTTTAACCAATACCAGTCATCACCTAGCATGTACCTGTTGGCAGGTCAGCCGTGCTTGTGTGAATAAGCTGAGCAGAATGCCTGTCTGTCTGGTTACTTTTCCCAAATCCTTAGCTTGGTATGAGTGTTAGCTGTCTAATTATCTACAAGTTCCTTGCAGCCATTGGCTATTCCCAGTGTCACCATCTTTATTCCTTCTCCCTTTTGTTTTCACAATAATGACTAGATGGGCAGCACAACAGGAGGTAAAGCTTCAGCCAAAGGCTCTTGAAGAACCTGCATGTTAGATTCCAGCACCATGCAATGTCCCAGATGTTCTTGGCACTAATTTTATTTTGTCATTGATTCTGATCCAGTACCTTTGGGATGGTTTTCTCTTCCTTGCTGTGGCCTGGGACCAGCTAAAATGGCCCTGTCAAGAATCCAGGACAATCACTCTGAGTGTGGCAATGCAAAGTGATTTCTCTCTTCTCCTGCCTGTATACGTGTTGGAACATCATCTCAGAAGCAGGGCACGGAATTAGAGGCTTGCTAGCCATTTGCAGAGGTGTTGGAGGTTGCCAGCAAGGCTTCCTTCTGTTGGTTCAAAGTTGGAGGCATCTGCTGGAGAAGGTTGTGCTGCACCTTTTCTTAGAAATATTTTGATACGGAAACATTTGTAAAGTCTCATCTTGATCTTATATTTTATTCAGTCTTCTTGTGAGGTGGTAGCACTGGAACTGAAAGCAGTATGAAGTTTGGGCTTTAATCTGCATTTGTCGGCATTTTTATGGTAGATAACCAGGCAGTTGTATCATAGTGTAGGTTTTATTCTAATCCAAGATCAGCAGAGTTTTATGGCACTTTTAGAAAATACCTAGAAGGAAGTCATGGGCAGAAATCAAGCTGAGGCTTTAAATAAACTCTCTGTCTGCTAGATGGGAGCAGCCTTTCTTTGCATCTATATGCAGCTGGAAAATCTTCAACACTGCAAAACAGCCAATGTACACCTGTACTTGAGAGTGCCCACTTAAACTGCTCTTTCCATCTTGAAAGACTTTGACACTGACCATGCTCTCAGTTCTATCCAAATGCAGGATTTAAGGAGGTGTGTGTCTTCACTTGCAACTTACTGAGTTAATTCCTCGATACAGAAAACACTCATCATGTTCTTTGTGCTTCACACAGACCATTTGTAACAGCAGTGCAAAAAGACCCTGGGAACAGAAATCAGCCTGTTTCTGATGGCACCAGGCAGAAGAAAGTACAGGTTGCTCTGGTGCCTGCTCACACTCACCACAAGAATTCATTCAGCTGATGAAATAGAAAGGAATAGATAAATTTGGTAACAAGCCAGTGTTCTTCTGGTTTGTTGGACACATCTTAGCACCTAGAATGTTTCTCCTTCTGTGTTTGAATCTGAATGTTAGATCTCTAATGTACCCTTGAGGGAAATAAATTGAGCAATATAAATGCTCTTTCAGCATTAAATCTGAATTCTTTATGTAATTAAAATCTAAGGATGGACTTGAACATTCTAAAATGTTTGAGTGTTGGTATTTACTGTTTCCCAGTCCTCTTAAAGATTCAGTTTTGATTCTGGAGTCCTTATCATAATATGTGATTCCCAGCATCAATTAGTATATGATGTGTAATGGCAATGGCCACATAAACTAAACTTTGTAAAAACTTACTGTTTGTTAAAAACTGCCTCTGGAAGACAGGAAAAAAGAAAACAGTTAATACAGATTTCCTCAGGGAACATGAGAGGGCTGTAAAGGCAGGATGTGAGTTTATTTGAATGGAAGATGACTAAGGAAACTATTTTTTTCTATTTTAGGCAAAATTAAAAAAGCAATATGTCACTACTTGAATTATTAAAATTAGAATGAAGCACTAATTGATGAATATAATCGTACTTAATGCCGTAGCTTAGGAAGTTCGAAATACAAAAAAAAAGAGATATAAAAGTACAGAAAATTAGCTTGAACCATAACCTAATTATAATGTAAATCTATACATTTGTGTAACTCTTTTCCAGATCTACTGTAAATATAAAGGCTTCTTGTCTATAAAGTTGGTTGGTCAAAACATGCTTTGTCTATAATTGAATTACTTCTTACCAAATGACTTCAGCAAGCAAAAAAGCAGTATGTCAGCGTGATATCCTGGAGAGTTGTGTACTGCACTTTGCAAAGGGCTAATTCTACATGAACTTTAAAGAAAACATGTCACCGCATATTTTTTGTCATATCTGCAAAGGTATCAGCTTCACTAAACCCAAGGTTTTGAGCTGTACTATCTAGAATTTTGAAATTCTGCCAAGTTTTGCAAATTCTCAATTTTGCTTTATTTTTACACAGAAAAATCCTATTTGATCCATAATTTTTTCCTATCAATCCTTTTTCCTGTGTCTGGGCACTCTTGTTTTGCACCTACAAATGTAAATAGCATTTACATGGTATCAAAATTTTTAGTATCAGTGTTTAACTGTAGTAATTAATTCTTAAAGTGATGCCAACAAATCTTTCAGGGAGGAGGAGTGCATAGTCTATAAATTAGGAAGTACGACTGCAGAGATGTAGAACTGCTGGTATTACAAGAATAAAATGTAGCCTTAGGTTCATCAGAGCACTCGAGTATGTGTTTACCTCCACTTGTGGAGTTTGTTCCTGCGACTCCTCACGTTGCTAAAGTTTGGCACACATTTTTGAGCTCCTCTGAAATGAGGCCTTGGCAAGAGCAGATACTCCTATAGCTTTGGCTGAAATATGCACTTTGTGGGACAATCTACCTTTTTCTTGGGTTTATGCAATTTATCTTGTGTTTAGAAGACCAGACAAATTTAGAGAATTCTTTTTTATTATGAATTTTTGCATTGCAAAAGGGAAGGTGAGAAAGAGACAAGTCAGCTTTACATTTCATCATGTCAAAGCATTGGTGAAGTTTGTAAAAGGTGTGTATTTGACATCAAGCTCAAAGAAACTTACTTGAGCACATTGAAAAAATGCCTGATAAGCAGGTTATATTAAATAAATTTCTCTTGTTCCATCGGTATTCGCTGTACACTCAACACTCCTCCAGGCAACTGGAGGCATAGGAGCTCTGAGTATGCAAGGAAATAAATGAGTTTACTTAAAAACTTTAGGAATACTGTGTTTTTAAGCCACAAATGATGCTGCCTATGTATAATTTTTAGTGTTAGAAGAAAATAGACAGTAGCCTTATTAACCAGGTGCAATACTTTAAAAGGGCTAAATTAGGGAAACAAGTGATGTGTGTTTGTACATCACTGCAAATGTGCACTCTCTGAAAACTAACTTTTATAGCACTGGGATCTTAATACCTCTCTGAAATGATAATGTTGGTATAATTTTATAACTGTTTTTTATACATTATGAAACAGGATTTGGGAATTCCTGAGAACCAAAAGGAGGAGGGGGAAATTGTAAATCACATAGACTAGTGGTATGTTATTTTACATGACAAAAGTAAACTAAAACACCTTTACAAAGCCATACAAATTCTGGATTATTGAAAGGAAAAAAGTCTACTTCCCTTGGTTACAGAGATAGTTTAGTCTGAAATATCTCTTGATCTGTCTCTTGCATTTTCTCAAAGGTTTGGGTTTGGTTTTGGGGTGTTTTTTGTGTGTTCTGATGGTGAAAACGTTCCTAAATTACCAATATTTGGCTTAAATTGTATTATTTTGAAAAAAACTATTAAAACTGAGTTCTTCATAATACTGCACAGTCTGAATGAGATCATGCAACATTATCTGCTCCAGTTTAAGTAGAGAGTTCATACAAGCAGAAGATTGTAGGAAAAGATTGCACGGAGGATTCATTGTTCAGTCACGAGAAAGATCTGAACGATCAAACTAAAGTTCCACTCACATATTTCTTCTCTCCATCTGCACTGCAGGGTTGGTGGAATACAGGCTGCCAAGTAGTGTATCTCGCTATCTCACCCCTGTTTGGGTTTTTTTTTTGCTGATAAATAATGAAATGCACATCTTCCCATCTCT
Organism: Dryoscopus gambensis; assembly: GCA_013389985.1. Lineage (NCBI taxonomy): Eukaryota > Metazoa > Chordata > Aves > Passeriformes > Malaconotidae > Dryoscopus > Dryoscopus gambensis. The sequence continues at coordinate 52,561 of WEIT01007854.1, read as the reverse complement.
CTTCCTGTTTTTGTCTTGTGCTCTGAGTCCAGAATTAACTGAAAGACAAAAATAATCGGGTCTGTTGAACAGAGGTTCTTTGGTTCTTTTCCTGTTTGACTGACTTCTAACAAAGGGCCAAAGTACAAACGCAGAGACATTAGTCAAAAGAGGCTTGTGCCAGTCAGGCAAGACCTGAAGAAAATTGCTCAGAATTGGATCCCAGTAGGAGGAAACTAGTCTTAAGCAGTCAATTATAGAAGTTCTCTGATTTTTGGTGTTTTGGGAGTTCTTTGGTAAATTACAAGTCTGATAAAAAGTCTTATTGCACAATTAAGAGCAGAATGCAGATCGCATTGTAACAAGCTGAGCCCTTGAAGCAGTACAGGTTTTCTCAGGAGAGTTCCAGTTATTCCTGTGAATAACTTCATTGACAAGGGCTGCTGACACAGGTAATGGTTGTAGAACAAAGGCACATGAGTTTTTTTCTGTGTGCTTTCCACTGGAATTGGGAGTGTGAAATTGTGAATTTCCCTTCCTGAGGGCTTGAGAATTGTGCATTCAGCTTTGTGAGAGGGATGGATACAGTGGATACCTCGGCACATGTGCAGGGCTCTTGGAAGAGTTTCTAGTAATACCAGAGGGGCAGTACTCTGGATGTGTCACTCAGTGACAGATTTAGGAGCTGTTAGGCTGGTGGTATTCAGCCTGTAATCCATCCTACTGATACCAGCCCCAGGGAGAAGGAGGTTTCTCAGTATGGGATCCAGGATAGCCAGCCTGTTGTGAAGGGAGTCACCACCAGTGTGTGTGGTGTTGGCTCAAGTGCTGCCTTTGCTGTGCCCAGCTTGAGGGAGGTTGGTTATCCACATGCATTCATGACATGTTCATAGTACAGAACACTCTCTTGAAGAGAGAGAATCTCTTTTTCAGTGATTAAAATAAAACTGTGGTATAACTTTTATGTTGCGGAAAGTCACTGAGTAAGTTACAGCATTGTCAGACTTTGAATCAGACATGGTTGTTTCCCTCCTTCCAGAGCCATGCTGCAGTTCCCATGGGGGCTCTCACTGAGCCCTGTAACCTTAACTAAGTTTTTCCCAAAGATTTGCTGGAACCCAGCACTGAGCCCTGAACCAAGTTTGACCCCCAGTTAAAGGAGGCTCTTTCCAACTCTTTCCCAACTCTTAGACTTCCCAAGTTAGTGTTTTATTAGTATTTATAAAGGGGACATTGCCCCATCACTTTCCTTTGGCATTTGTAACAGAGCACCATCCACTGCTGTGTTTGCAAGGAGCCAGACATTATCTTGGTCAGTCGTGGGGGGTTTGGGGTTTTTTACATTTAGACCTCTGCTTTTTGCCTCGCTCTGCAGTTCCACAGCAGGTTAAGGTGACAAAAGCTTGTGCTACTGTTGAAAAAGCTCTTCCTACCCCCAGCAGAGACATTTCTAGAGAGAAATTTCCTGGGTTATGCTGGCTTGAGCCAGTCCTGTAAGTGTAGGTCTGTATAAAATGCTAGATAGCTTATAGCCTGCTGGGTCTATGCCTCTGCTCTTTCATGTGGCTGGCATGGTAATACTGCCCTTACCCCTGTCTTGTCTGGAGTCTCATTAAGGATCTGAACTTCTGCATACTCCTACAGCAGCAAGCTCAGGAGAGCTCCACTTACAGCTGGTGGCATTGATTTTGGTATGAAATGAAATACATAGGGGAAAAGAGAGGAGTTAGATCAATAATTGTATGTGCAATGAGTGTTAAGACTACATCTTAACAACGCCCTTGTTTTGCTAAGCCGATATTGGAGGAGTTAAGGGACGTGAAAAACAACCTTACTGGACCTTGCTCCTCCCTGGAACCAGTCTGGAATTACTCATGGTAGTCTCAGGCCCTGCAAGGTTCATTAAAGGGGCTGGGAAGTCATGACCTCTGTAGATCTCTGGGCTGCAGAGAACCAGGGTACACTTCTTACCCAAACATGGTAGCAAATAGGAAAGGTCCTCAGCTGCTTTGCTAGTGCAGTTTTTCAGCCTCTTTATTACAGCATAAATTTAACAGTGATGGGAATACTGGCAAGAGGTAAAGGGTCATCAGGTAACTTAAGAATTGAGGACCATCAGCATCAATTGCACTGTGGGTTTTTTTAACTCTCTGAAAAAGCAAGCATGTTTTCTTGTCCCCTGCTATTCATATTATCTCATGTAAGAAAAGTATTTCCATCGTAGAAGGGAGTGGATTTAGCACAGGGTAAGCAGCTGTAGGAAACTAAAAACCCAATTGCCCAGTTTTAATGAGTAGGGGATTTCTAATACATTCTGCTTGCAGAAGACTGCAGTATTTAGATCTATACATCCTTTTATCTTGCTTAAGTCACAAAAGAGAAATACTTGCCTGCATACATTGTTCTTTTGTTTCCTATCAAATCTTGTTTCAGAGAGTATAAAGTAAATTTAAGTTCTTTTTAAAAACATATTTTTCTGAATTATTATTTTTAGAACCACAGCATTTCCTCTTTCACTTCAGTATAAAATTACTGAGCTTTAATTTGCTCTGCATTGCACCTTACATAATTTTTTCACTTTTTGGGCCATGTATTTTTGATACACAAAACAGTAAAGGTTTTACTAATCTAGTTTTAACTTGAAATTAACCATGAAACTAAGATGCTTTTATGAAAATGCAAGTTCCATAAAATACAGTAAATAATCTGGGTCAGAGACATTTTTTAATGATACATTGAGAAATATTATAGCTTCTGAAATTATTTATCATTTGCTAAGTTCAATACATTAATGGATATCACGGTTTAAAGTGGAATGTGAATAAGGAGGAGACAAAGTTCTAGATGGTAGATTTCCTTATATGCTAAACCTACATTAGTTTAATTGATAAGGGTTTTAAAAAATAGCCTAATCTAGTTTAAAGAAGTGTGAAACTGTTTAATAGGCAAGTTTAAAATGCCAAGAGCTCATAGAAGTTTGGGAATGAGTTTAACAGAAGCACCCAGGAGCTGTGTTTCTCCCCGTGCTGGCGCAGCGCTGTGCAGTGGGCAGCCTGCGAAGCCCCTGGGCTCGGCAGGGGCTGAACTCGTGCTAGTACAAGGCACCAGCAGAAGCTGTAGGAGAGTATGGATTTTCCTGCTTTAAACAGCACCTCTCCAAACTTGCAGGCCTACTGCCATGTTGGCAATAGTATTTCCATTTGGTTTTTCCTGACTTCATCCCCACTAGTTTTGGGAACTAGTGTCCTAATGACAATCCTCTTATTCCTAAGTGAGTTGGTGAAGTCATCTTCCCCCTGGTTTTGGTGTTCAACTTACAGCACTCACACTATTGCGTGTAGTTAATTTGTAGATGCCAGTTCCAGCATTTTAAACAAAAAACAGCTATTCTGCCCCAGCACAGAATCCTTTTAAATCTTGTGGAGTATGTTGAAAAATAAGACCTTTTTGACTTTTACTTTGTCCAAACTCTTTATTCCAAATCACACATAGAAAATAGGGGAAAACGGGGCACGTGGCAGTGAAGAGGGGGGAGAGAGAGAGAGAGAGAGAGCAATGCTTGTTTTCATCCCAGGGTGAATCATTCCTGGGCTGCCCTCTCCCAGGCTGAGCATATGTGTGCATGGACAATGCACAGCTTGGAAGTAATGTAAAAGCCATCCTTGCAAAAGCTCTTAGTTGGCCACCTCTCAGAGAGCCCGGTTCCTTTTCAGAGGCTTCCAGGAATTCTGCTCATTTCTACATCCATGGGTAAAAGTAACAGTTACCTGCTGCTCCAATAGCCTGGGTATAGTTTCACCTTGGACTTCAAATGTATCACCTTGCTATTTTTAATCAAGCTGCAGATCTTCCTGCAAAAGATAGGCATGATCCAGGTACGTGTGCGTGCTGCAAAGCTGTTGTGTCCTTCCAGGGACCATCGGGAGTCCCTGGAGCGAGGCAAGCACGCTGCCTGCAAGCAACGTGTGCAAGCCTTGTGCTTAACATCAGTGATACTTGTGCTGAGGAGAAGCACGGACTGATGGCACCTGTCCATCCTACCGCAGACATGAGGGCTGCACAGCATGGCTCAGCTCTTGGAATTATGGGAAAAATTAAGCTTAAAACCTTTATAGTAAGCACAGGGTGTCTCTGAAAATTTAGTCTGTGTTCAGTTGAGGAACAAGAGCAGTGGCAGGCCCTCTCCAAGGTCTGTCAGGCAGCGCAAATAAGAGCCCTGTGGTCCAACTGGTTGCTGTATTTCCATCTATGTTTGAAGGCTTAGGAGGGAAGACTTGTAGATGCTATTCCTTTGCAGTCTGGTTTGATTCTGCCCTCTGGAGGCAGCCTGTGGGCCGGCACAGCACATTTAGATGAGGGGCTTCCCTGACAGTGACTTGGACATAGCAAAAAAACCTGTTTCTTAAAAGAAGCGGGTGCTTTTATCTTTCTTACAACATTAAAAACACAAAATGCCACCATGCAGACCTTTCTCAAACTCTCACAATCCTTGTAGCACCAGCAGCTGGAGAGAACTCAAGAATTCAGAGGACCTTGGCCATAACTCATCAAAAAACCTCTGCAGTCTGTTGCCACTGAAGATGATTTAGTGCTGGATCAAAGCCACACAGACTTGGGCTCTGAGAATTTTGCTGTTATTTCATATTTTAAAAAGTGTTAAAATCTTTGTGTCAGCATATGAGTCAATTCTGCCTGCTGAACCAAGAGTACTTCCAGTGGACTTCAGATATCTAGGGAATCATTTGCAGTACAAGTCAGGACACTCCAAACATTTCAGCTGTTTTACTTAAATTAACATTTGCAAAATTAGCAATGTGCATATTAATGCCTAAAAGTCAGTGAAAATAATTGAGAAGTATCTGCTTGCACTTGAAACTTTGAAGAATGACTACTGAATTGCTGATTTGCTAAGCACGAGCTCCTGACTTTTACTAACACACTAAGCCAGCTTTGTACAGAGTAATTTTATAAAAATTGATAAGGTTTGTTTTTTTCTCAAGTTACTCAAGTAGTTAAGGTAATAAATAATTTGTTTCTGGTAAATGTATTTTAGAATGAGCAAATCTCATCCTCTTGCACTTCTAATATTCATTGTATGGAAAAAAAAAACTTATCTCCTTTTCCATTTCCCAGTGAATGATCAGTTCACTAAGCAAAAGGCAATGTTTCTTGACTTTAGATTGCAAAATATGCTTAGGTAGTTTTACTCTTGTCCATGTGAATCCTGGTTATCTGATTATTACATTTTTCTAGCTTCAAATGCTTTTGTGCAATTTCCATAGATACAGTTGAGTAAAAATTGCAAGGAAGAATCTAAGTCAAATGCTAAGTAAAAATCAAGTATGTGAAACAAACATGAAGATAAAGAAAGTATCATGAGAAAAGTCAATCTATTGCTGAGTTAAATATTTATAGAACATGTTGATTAGCAGAGAGTACTGATCTTTGTTGAAGTTACATTTAGTAGCAGACCACTGTGTTTTAGTGTCACAAGTGACAAAGCAATTTTTCTTCAGAAAGAGTGCAAATGGAAAACAACATTAAAATAGATCATTTAGACCAAGATTTTTTCAATTTAAGCCCATCCTGCCTGGTACATGACTGTTGTATGTTCAGGGATGCTCAGGACAACAGACATTCCTCATAGGAAGCAGCTAGGTTCCAAAGTGTCAACTAAATAACAGGAAAGTGAGCAAACTCATAGGATTTTCTCAGTACTAGCTCAGCTATTGCAAAAAAAATCCAAAAAAACCAAAAGAGCAAAAAAGCACTACTCGCTACTGAACTAGAATTTCAGCAGTTTAGAAGAACTATGTTTTGATCTAGTTCACACACCACAGCTAAACCCAGGTTTCTGTTGATTTGCTTGTTTGTCTTACAGGGCTTTTGCTTCTTAACAAGCCTCAAAGCAGGGTCTGTCATTGCTGAGATGACCACAGTTGAATAGAAATCTCTTGAAATCCTAAAGTACATGATTAGAGAAACAACAGACTTGAAATGAAAAACTACTTAAAATTATCCCAAAAAGCAAAAAGGAAAGTTAATTCTCTGTTTGGGAAATGCCATTCAGCTACCATTAACTCCCAAGCTGTGTGTTTAACTGACATCCTGTAGCTTTGTCAGCTCACATTTTTGTTAAAAGCAGATGGTGAATAAACTACATAGCAAAGGACCTTCCTTTGGTCTTTGTAAATGAATGTATACATACAAACTATGCATTTTCACACAGCTGCATACTGTATCTTGAATCAGTTCAACCTTTCCCCTAGCTTAGAAACCCCCAGACTTCAGGAGCTGAAGGTGCTCCCATCTCCTTTTGCATATATTTGTCTCCTGTCTTGTTTCTGCTTTCCAAAATCCTTAGATACAGGACAGAGGAATGCTGAGCTGCACAGCCCAAGGAGCAGAGTGACTGGGGACCTGTGGCCAAGTCAGGGACCTGGCATGCTCTGGGGGGCCAGTTTGGGCTGCCAGGCCCAGCATGGCCAAACACAGAGAGTGGTATCTGTGCACCCTGTGCCACAGCTGCTCTGGCCCCAGCGCCTCTTGCACTCTGGCTCAGCATCCTGGACCCTGGGGTGGCCAAGCGGGCCCAGCAGCTGCTCTCACACGGGGTCAGGAGGAGTTTGTGGCCACACTCAGTCCAGCTGTGCCAGGGAGAAGCCCCTGGGCTTGCAGACACCATCCTCCTCCTCGGGACAGCCATTCCAGCCACCCCAGCAGCCCGGTTTCCTTCTAAACCATCACTTCCCCACGGTGCCCTGCAGCACCTGGGAGGCGGGGATGGCTCCTCAGGGGTTGTGGTCTCACTGCTGAGACCTTCTGCCCCAGGTAATGCAGTGCTCAAAATGCTCAGCCCTTCGTCCTAATCACTGATGGACCTCAGGGCTGGGATGTGCAAGGGACAAAGGATCACAGCTTGAGTTTAGCGTACCTTCTGTTGGAAGGGAGCAGGGAAGATGGTAAATGGATGTCTTGTTCTTGTAGCTGGTGTAATTAAATCAAGGAAAAAGATACTGCATGCAACATTTCTTACTTAAATTTTGGGTTGTTGCTGTAATATACATCAGCCCAGTCTACTCAATGAATGAAGTGTGTTTCTTACGCTTTATCCTACAGGAAGAAAGACCAAAAAAGTAGAAGTAATAAGAATATCCTTGCTTTAGAATAAAGCAAGCATGGACTCAACAACAGAGAAAGATTTTGTTTATATGCAAACTGTTTAAATATTTGATACCAGTATGAAGGCAGTCATATTCTTATGTATCCAGAGATTTGCACTCATCTAGGTTATGTTTAATTGAAAAATATTTTTGCATTATGTATTTGTATTTGAGGGGCTAAGTCTTTAATTTTATATTCTTTACAAGAATTAGTGTGGCAATTACATTATTCCATTTACTGAGCTACCTGCCCATGCTAGTTGTTCATTTGCATAAAGAATATTTCCACTACTTCAGAGGTTTTTGGATTGTTGTTTTCAAAGGGAACCTCCCCCAGAGGGTTCCACGGGGTTGTCCAGTGTGAGTGGGAGGCTCTCTGGAGCAGCGGGTCACCTTTACCAAGACATGGCCTGGCACTGCAATAGACACACACGGATTCATTTCCCTGCAATCTGCAACTGCGCGGTGGGCCTGGGGTAGCTCCAGCTGCAGTCCCTCAAATCAAAGCTCTGACTGACTCTGTCAGTCCTTCGCTGTCACTTACTATCACAAAGTTAACTTTTTACAACGAGAAAGAGCTTCCAACTCTGGCACTGATGGAAATACTGAATACTTTTAATATATATATATATATATTTGGAAAGTATTTGAACAAAGTGTTTTGTCTTTTTTTATAAAACTTTTAGCCAAATAGAAGAATTCTGATTATTACTTCTGTGGATACCTGTCCACCTGTAAATAAACTCATATATTCAGGTACATGAACCTGAAGAAAAAGATTAATAATAAAGACTGTTCAGGGGCTATGCGCTTTGCTAGCTCCTGGTTCCTTTGTACATAAGAGGTAACTGTTTAAATGTTGGGTAGGTTTTTTAAATTTACTTGTTGTTCCTCTAAAGAAAGAAGAAGAAAAAAAACTTTTGACTTTGTTTTCTCTTTTCTGAGTTAATACAAAGATTTTCTAACTTTTTACTGCAGAAATGGATAAATACCTGGTGCTAAGTGAATGTGAGTCAAACTGGCCATAGCAGACACACCAGTTAGAATGCACTTTTCCTGTGGCACACAATGTATTTTCTCAGAAGGGACTTTCAAAGGACTGTCAGATGTTTACATTTCTTCTTGTTGCCCCAAATAGTTTTGAATATTCAAATAACTTCCAAAAATAAAGTCATGGTCCATTACTGATGCGACGAATCCTTACATTTAAGTATCTACAACAGCTTTGTACAAATACCATTTTAGAGATAGTTGAAATATTGGGCTTTCATACTTTGTAATGCTTTGATGTGACAATAAATATGCTGTTGCTATCTAGTCTAACCTCATTGTAGACCTGTAACTCCCTGTTTCTGGTTATGTCATGAATTGCACTGGCTTGAATTCAGCCAAATACTGACTGTTCAGCTGAAATATTCCGACTGTTATGATGTCCACAAAACATAATTAAATGCACTTGTATCTGACTATCATGGAGTATGTCAAATTATTCATGTAATAAATCCCTTGTGTATATCTTTTGTTCGTTGTTTATGCGAACTTCAGTTCTTTCACAGCCATGAATGCCTGTGCATCAACCAAGGGCCAGCTGGATTCAGTCACTGATAACCTTTGCATCGACTTCATTATGAACAGGGCTGACCCTTTCGTCAGAGCGCTGATGTTTAGACACTGAGCTAAGACACACAGGACAGGGATGTTAAATTCTGTTTTGCCCCTGTGAATTTGAAGAGCAGCCTTTAGCTGGTGACTGTGGTTTCCCACTTCCAGGCTCACACTGCTCTTCCTGATGCATTCTGCAAGCAACACTTGCCCTGTCCTGCTCTTGCCTGGCAGTCGGGGAGCAGCCTCCCTGTCCACAGCAAGGGACATTCCTGATAGCAAAGGATCGTTTGACCAGGATATGCTTTGCTGTAGTAAAGCTGATGAAGCTACTGCTTGAAACTTGCAAGTTGGAGAGGCTTTCCTGAAAAAAAGGATTAGTTTCTTGAAAAAAAGAAAAAAATGAAAGAAAAAAAAAGTACAAATTAATGCCATTTCTGTCCAGATTCTTGACTCCCCTTCTAGCTTTGTTTGGTCATATTTAGATTTTCCTTTGGCTAATACATTCCTGCCTACTGCTGCAATGCCAACTCCAATATAAATAGCAAGGCTATTAAACTTAATGAGTGGTTGAATCGCTCTTGTGCTCTCATTGTCCTCCCTTCAAGCAGCACCTCCTCACCACACACGTGCGCGCTCCGTCACCTCTCCAGCAAAGGAAACCTGTAAATTAGCCTGCTCTCTGAGCCAGAGGCGGAGCAGCTCTGCCCAAGAGGCCCCGCCCTGCTCCCAGCACCGGCCCCGGCCCCGGCACCCGGGCGTGTCCCGGCCGTCCCTCCGCGACCTGCGCCGATCCGGCGGAGCCCGGGCACTGCTGGAGCCAGCGGCGTTCCCTGCAGCTGCTCTTGGAAGAGCCAGTTGTCTTTGCGGCCCCGTTCCTGCCGCGCAGGTGCTCAAAGCTGTCTGACTTGTACCATTACGGTAGGGAATCCTATGGCTGATTCCTGTAGATGTAAAAAGGAAGGGATTTGAAGTCATATAATTACCAAGGAAGTGATATTTCAGACTAAATTCAACTAATTAAATGCCACTTTAAGAGATAATAATCTCTGCTGTAATTGATGTTTCCGAAGACAGATGGGCTGTCTTCAGAGTTACAGTTGTCATGTTTTCTACATTGAAGGGATTCCATTTTAGACCAAAATTCAATACCTGTGCTTCCCTCGCTCCACTCCTGCACAGACTTTGTCTCTTTTTGATCCAGTGCTGGACTATGAAATGACTAGCTTAGGTGCATTTGGTTGAGAAATACTTCACAACCTCATGTACTTCCCATAGAAAAAGTTTGAGACAGAATGATTCAGTCTGTACCTGCATCAGTAACTTCCTCTAACCTCATTCCTTTTACTAAAATAATTCACTAGATTCAAATTTAGACTTCAAATAAATCTTAGCTGCAAGAAAACAATTTCTGTTTAAATGACCTGTGCATTTTGTACTTTGCATGCTGCCATCATCTTGCTTTATGCCACTACATTTAAAACCTGTTCTCCAAATGTGGCCTTACAGAATCATTACGTTATAATATTACTTCTGATGTGAGATCCTGATGGAAATCTGCTGCACCAGAAGCAACTTTTTAGCAATGCAAATGTCACTTCGAGAACAATAATATTATTTTGGTGCCCTTTACAGAACATATTATTTTCTAGTTTATTTGCCTAAACTGCCAACTTTTTTCTCCCTCTCCCACACACTCATTTCTATGATGCCAAGAAAAATATTTATGTTAAAAAAATTGTTTGAAGACGAAGCTACATTTCTCTTTTTGGCTTACAAAACAAAAAGCAAACATTATGCTAAGATTTACGTTCTAAATTTAACTTTGGAGAGGAAAAAGAATTTGCACCTTCCTGAATTATATTTCGCTTGTTTATCCCCAGATGATACCACCGTGAACAGACACAGCTCTTTTGTTGTTTTTTTTTTTTTCTTTTAGAATTTCAGGGGAAGGAGAAGAGTTTTCAAACACATTTATTTCAATGCAAGGCAAATGACAAGGAAATCTCATTGTTCTGTCTCAGCTTTGCCTTGTGATCCCTATAGTACAGTCTTGCTCTGAGACAAGACTTCAGTGGGTTTTTTTCCAGGTTGTAAAAAGCCAAAAGTTATGGATGGTGAGAAAGGGAGGAATCACCACCAAGGACTGGATTAAACCACCAAGGTTTAAGGCCATAGCTCCAAGTGTCTTGCCTGACTCTGACGATCACTACTCCACCAAACATTCATTCCAGTATTTTTCAGTAATATGTCAATATTCCCCTTTGGGCATTAGATAAAAGCAAACTTACCCACCCTTCACAGACTTTTAAACTGTTAGCTTTGCAGGCTTTTTAGCTTTCCTTCTAAATACTATTAGCACCATATATGAATATATATGTGTATATATATGTATATAGTGTGTATATATATATTTCAGAGATGCTTTTCACAAAATTAGTTTTCATAGTGACAACATCTAAAAAAAGGGAAAAAACCTATAAAACAGTCCTTCTTAGGAGAGATGAGAATAAAAATATGTACAGTCTAAAATTGTATTACGTACAACTGTTACCAAAAGCAACGCGGTGCTCACCAGGTTTATTGAAGCAGGTAGGAACTGCAGTCTCGAGATCGAGACACATTTTTTCCACCCATTCAGTGGAGGTAAAAACTTATCCCGTGCTGACCTCCTGTGGTACGTAAGGAATCTGCAGTCGCCAAAAATAGTAGCAGAAGTCAACAGGACCGCGAGTTTGGAGAAATACCGATAGGCTGGTCCTCCAGTCCAGGCTGGGAACGCAGGGAACACAAAGAGCACGTCCCAGGACATACATCCCACATCCCTTTAAACTTTGGTGTTTAACCCTCAAGTGCACAAAATCCTACATCTTACCCAATACTTAAACTTCGTGAATCAATCCGGTAAAAACAGTTCCTAAATTTGACAAGGATTCATCTAAATTCCTTGCAAAGATACATGAGAAGCTTCAGCTAGGAGTCTTGTCCTTCATCCTTGCAGGTCAGAGCTGTGTTTGTATCATCACCAGTACTGAGTTATCTCACTGTGTGCAAGGCACAGAGCATGGTTGAGAGCATTTGACTAATTAATCTGTGGAAGGCCAAGTCTTCTGTCTCACTTCTGATGTCTTTGTTGTTGCTCCATTCCACCAGCACGGTGGACACCACAGCTGTCACAGGGAGGTGATACACATGCCCTACATCTCAATATCCACTCCTCAGAGCGTCTGCTCACATCATTCAAATCGCCCGTTCCCTTTAGGCTCCAGAGGATCAGAAGATGAGTCAGTAAGTGGGAACTCAAATATGTTTAATACCATCATTCAATGGTGAGCCCATCTAGGGTCACAGGAAGCACACACTACTAGCTCTGCCAGGAGTGACCTGTCAAAGCCTGAGGGCTGGGACAAGAACAGGATTATCATATTCTTACCCCACTCTGAAGTCCAGTTGCACTAGGTACCCTTTCATTCTGGTGCACCTATACCTGTCCCACTAGGCGTGCTCCCCAGACCCTGGGATACACCTCACCTGCTGTCCAGATGATGCAGGGCATTCCCCGCGCTCAAAGACACATGGCTCTCACTAACAGCGCCCGCACAACTGTTCACTAAAAAGGGGGCTCTGACTCCTACCTCAGAAGAGGGAACAAATTCATTGCTGCAGCCTTGCTCTTTTGTCATTGGCAGAAAAAGCACTGTGTATAAAGCAGGCCTTCCCAGTGCACCCTCCGAAATCGGAGCACACCGAGGATGCCTTCATCTTCCCACACAGCTGGAACTGCTACTCAAACACAAACACAAGAATCCTTCTAGCTGCAGATCCTGTCCTTTAAAGTCTCACCCCCTCACAGGGAGCAGAGAGCAAGCCACCCCCAGAAATCACTGCCAGATACGCTTTTAAGTCTTTTTTAGGCCATCAATACACCTTCTAGCGATCATAGAGGAGAACCTGGCCCTTTACTTTTGCTTCTCTTATTTCTCCCCTCTTTGTGCTCTGGTGTCTATCAGCATCACTGCCGTTCCTTCCCATCGTGCCTGCAGTATGAAGTCAGTGAAGTGGTGACTCACGTAACCAAGTTTAGCCTGAGCTTTTAGCCAGGGCTGACCAGGCTGTCTACAGTGCTGTAGTGCAGAGATTTCTGTTTGGAGTCTCAAATGACATCCTCTTTAGAAAAGGGCTGGTTCCTTCCTTCTGCTCACAGACCTCTTGACCTATGAAACCAAACAGGATACAGAAGAAGGGAAGGAAGGAGGAAGGAAAATGTTTTTTACTTCCGCAGCTTTGGTAAAAATCAGAAATTCTTAAAAATATTTGCAAAATCCCACTCCCAGGCTGCTTCTCTCTTGGGTTCTCTTTTCTTTAAATATTTGTGTTTTCTCCCAGAACTGTGGTGAGGGGTTTTGGCATTTCAGGCTGAACTTAGACCATTTGGCTCACTGCATGGGGTGATTTTCTGCATTCCTCCCCCTGCCAGCTCTGTTTCTTCCCAAAGTCAGCAGCAAAATGAGAAGTACAATCCCTCACTGAAGATGTTTCGTATTTAGAACCAGCACTTGATAAAGATGTATCCACACTGTACTGCTACCAGACACATGGAGAGAGGCAGAGCGGGTATGGTGTCAGGGCAGGAGAACTAGAAAGCTATCAGAGGAAAGCAAGATGAAAGTGGAAGGGAAATGAAGTAAGTGGGTGATAAAATAATTCCGTTATATAGGAGCAAGCCAAAAGGATCAAAGGATCTCTTTTATTTGCATTTTACCCTCATTTCTGTTCCTTGCTGTTTCCTTCCTCTGCTGTATATTATTATCACCTCTATTATAAAACTTTCTGGTTGCTTGCAATTATCCCCCCTTTAATCTCATGCTAGGCTCTTCCTCTTTGATCCATGCCTTCTTGCCATATGACTGATTGTGTGACTGCTGCATATATATGTAAAAACATACATTTATTTCAACTTCATTTCCCCATTGTGTCTCCAGTTAAGGTCTCTAAAGTCCACGTGAAGCTGTGTGTCCTTCCAAAATCCTTTCTGCTTACCTCAGTTAGGCTTGATTCAGCTCCCAGTAAAAATGTTGCAAATGGAAAGCTCCTTCTAATGTCTTCATTTTATTTTTGCACAAGTTACACTTATAATTTTATACAATAAAAGAAAACAATCTACAGAGAGGAACACGTGATTATGCTCCTCATGGCAAGGCTAAGCAGTGTTCAATAAAGAGACAAAACTGATGCTGGCAGACCCTCAATTCTTTATTTTTGTTTAACTTCTGAAAAAAAACCACCTTCTTTTTCTATTCACTTCCCTGCCTCCCTCCTACCAGCCTCTCCTGGGACCACTGCTTCCCCCGTCCCTGCAAACCGGGCTTGGTGGCAGGGCTGAAGCATTCCCTGAGATGACAGGGAGTAGAGGAGAATAGTCGGAAATGTCAGAACAGAGCAGTCAGTTGGAAAGTCAATAGGGAAGATGCTCCTTCTCCCAAGGACAAGCCAGTGCTTCCTTCTCTGGGGGGAAGCAGGAGTCAAAGCAGAGCTGCCCAGCCCGGCCCCATCCCTCTGCAGAGGGAGGGCAGCTCACCACCCATGGCAAGCGCTCTCGCACGGGGCTGGCACCAGGCAAGAACATCTGAAGCCCTATGCATCTTTTCTCTCCTTCTCACTGGCTTTAAGTAATATTTTTTTAGCCGTGGTAAATCCCTTTGAGTGTGCGAAACACACTGGCCCTGGATGGCAAGAAATTATCGTCTTCATTCTTCTTCTCCAAAGAGAACACTGAAGGAACAGCCTGGGTAGTCTGAAGTAGTCAACTGCATGTATGTATTCTATACTTACGGATGTGATAAGGAGTGTCAAAAATTACCAAACTCCACAAAATATTTAAGCAGCTTGTAGCATGAATATGGTTAATTAAATCCCTTGATTTTAAAAGGAACATAAAATATGATGGAAAAATTCTTCTTTCCCTTGTTCACTGAATTCCTGGTAAACAGCTACAAATAAGCACCCCAAGAGCTCAGGGAAGAAAAGAGCCACTGAAAGGAGCCACAGAAAGGAACTAGGAGAGTACCTAAATTGTAATTTTCATCCTGGCCTACACAAATCTTCCATGAAGCAACACATCTTCCAGAAAAATCAAGCTTCTATTCTCCTTGGCTACAAAGAGCATCTGCTCTTCGTGTCCTCCAGAGTACCAGCCCCATGTTGTCCTCACTATCCCCTTCCTTGGGAAGAGGAGAGCTATTTGAGATTCTAAAAGAGCAACAAGTGATTTCATTTTGTTTTCCTTCTCATGAGTTTTGTGCCAATAAGCACTGAGCAAAGCATCTGCAGAGATGAGAGTGACAAAATGCATTTAAGTTTTTTAGCTTTAAGCTCTTGCACATGCAGCACTGTCTCTCAGGAATTAAATGGGACTGAGGTTGTTTCTTATACTGTTCTGTATTCAAATAAACCCATTAGTGGTAACACAAGATGCAGCACCTCACTGTTTTGTTTCTTAGATCACAACATGACCTTGAACACCTTTCCAGTACCACCCTCACAGGCTACACTGCAGACACACAAAGGATTTGCATGTTATTGCATTAGAAAAGAGGCCTCAGGATGTTGCTACCTCACATCCTTCACCTGCACTGCTCTCCTCAACACACCATCGCATCTCAGGTGATGCATCTTAGCCTTCTCTCTCTCTTTTAAAATCTTTAACAACAGTCAGTTAATTGATACCCCCTGTGTTCCCTGGTGATCAATTACAATTAATCACACAAGCCCCACCCTCCAGCCCCAGTGATTAATTACATTTCCCTCTTAGGAATATATTTCACTTCATATATTGTTGAAGATTCTAACATTTAAAGCAAGAAACTGGATCTTGCTCTGCAGAACTGAAAAGCCCTGCACTAAAACACCTTTTATAGCCGTGAGTACCAACACCCACTCACCACGTTACATTTTCAAACTTCTCTTTAGTAAGGTGCATTAGTCAGACTCCTGAAATAAGTGCCTTCAGGGCTTATTTTCTGTTCTTGTGGTTCTCCTTTGAACTCAAGCCAGCCTGTGCCTTCCCAAAACATTAACAACTGTGGTAATAAATACATCTGATAGGAGTTCACAGAGCATTAGCATCAGCAAGCCAACAAATGGCTACCAAGTGTTGGAGAGTGTTATGTGCTGGGGATATATCACAGACTGGGGAGGCTCTTTAAGACCTCCAAAGGGCAGCTGCCCTCCTGGGGAGTGTGGATGGGCACAGCTGACATGAATTGACTCACAGGGCTGCATGTCCCAGCCTCAAAGACTTCAAAAGCTTCTAGTTTGGAAGAGGAATAGATTGTTTGTCTTGGTGATTCAAGTTTCTTATGACTGACCAGGGAGAAAGAGAAAGAAAGACTGACTGACTCTGATTTGGTTGGTTTATTTTTGCTGGGTAGTGCTGTTCTGATTTCCTAGGCTTTAAGAGAGAAATAGTGTTTTATGCGCATGGCTACTGAAATACAGCGGTAACAGTTATCTCAGTAGGCTGGTAAAAGATATGATGAGTGGTCAGTCTGCTAGTTCACAGCATGAACAAGAAGATGTGGACAGATGGTGGGGCTGGAGCCCAAATTTTCAGAGCACTGATGAAATGTGTGCGCAAATGTACTCTTTGCGTGATGTGGTGTTGTGTTTGACACCCGCAGAGGAGAGGCAGATAGGCTGGGGGTACTTTCTGCTGCTGCTCCTGTGAGGTGTGGGCTCTGGGGTTCTCTGCTCAGCCTGCACTGTGCTGGCAGTACAAAGCAGAAGGGCTCTCTCAGGCCATTCTGGCAGCTTGGATTTCCTGGGGTGTCAGAACTTCCTAGGCAGCCTCCTGCCACCCAGGAGCCCAGAGTTGCGAACCATTAACTGCCATGGTCTGACTCGGGTTTCTCTTCTGATCTTAAGGTGTGATCCCGAGGGTGTGGTGCATGTTTCACCAGGAATCAGTTTTCAGAAGCAGATGTAAGGGCTTTTCTTTTTTCATAGACTAAAGACTCAAGGCTCTGCTCAGTCTGTTCAGATGCTGTTCATGTTTCATCAGATACACAAAGGCTATCCATTATCTTGTAGCTGAACTGTATCTTAATCACCCAACAAACTACATGGCAATTGTGCACTGTGTCTAGTTCAATGTGCACAGGAGGTACAGACAAGTGTAGTGTAATTAGCCAAAGTGGAAGCTGGACAGAGCATGAGTCCAGGACTCCTCCTTGTTACTCCAGGTTTCATCTGGGGGAAGGGAGATTGTGCAGGCAACAGCAATCCCTCAGTCAGAAAGGAGGCTCTGCAGTATGTATTGTTCACCTGCTGACTTCAAACACTGTGTCAGAGCACAGGTACAAAGGCTGTGGGGGAAAAGGCGGCACATGGACTTCAGAGGAAACACTTGGCTGCCATAGCTCCTCAAACAGACAGACGGGAGGAATTATTGAATTCTCACTGGAGAGATCTTAACTGCAAGTGTCACTGGGAAATTCGGTGCAGCTGTCTTAAGGCACAGGCAAAGAAAAATCAAACTAGAAAAGCGATACCTCCAACTGAGGTACAGTCAGCAGTGAGGTTCTCCGAACAGGAACTGCCATTTCTAGTGACTTGTGACAGAAAATGAAAATACAGGTTTTATATAGTGAAAGCCGCAGTATTAAGGACTTCTGCTTCAATTTCACCTAACACTTCCCTGCCATTTGGTCTTTATTAAACTAATCTGTTTTCTTGCAACTTCTGAATGGTGTCCTGTGACCCTAGCCCTTCTTCTGAGACTTTATGTTTATTCTGAACTGACAATTTGTGGCTGTACTGATTTCGTTCTTTCACAACAGAGCTCTTCTGCTTGTGCTGCAGACAGTACTCAGTGACTGGAGGGGATGATGAACACTGGGAGAGAATCAAGCTGGAAGTGACATTTCTGTCCAGAAAAACTACAGCAGAGATTAATCCAGTTTATAGTAGTACTCTTCAGTAAACATTTGAATACATTCTTTCCTAACCAAAACTTTGAAGAGTTGGATCTGGGTGTCCATAGTCTACATTAAGGTCCAAATAAGAGGATAATTGTCAAATACATCACATTTTATAGCTGCTTTAAAACTTGCACCAAAACAAATCTTTATAGGAAAATGCAGCTGTGAAGAAGTTCACTTTTTTTCCCTAGAAGAATGAACTATTTGATCAACAACTCTATCATCTTAATTCAAACATGGCTTGTTGGAACACACAAAAGACAAGTTTGGGATTGTGGCTCTTTTCAAGGGGTTTTTTTTTTCCCTCACTGCTTTCTATTCTCTGGCTGGAATGGAGCACTAGGAGAACTGTGACAGTGCTGAGTGGGAAATAGATCCCAAGGACTGTAACACAGTAAAACCACCTGTGAGTATACATCTCCATGTAAAACAAAGCCAAAATGAACTAGTTTGAATTGGAAGATTTCAAAAGTATACTTTCCACATGAGAACGTGGAAATTCTACATATTTCACTGGGAGGTGGGGGTCATTTTTTTCAGTTTTCATCCTGATCATGAGACAAAAACATTGTGTTGAAATACTAGAACTGAAAGTGTTCCAGTTACTTGTTCAGCACAGTGAAGGCCAGTGTTCCTGTAAACCATTTCTGAGGATATCAGAACCCTGACCTGGGCAGGTTACAGCAAGCAGAGAATTTTCTGTAGTAAACCGAGCAAATGACTATCTCTGAGGACAGGCCACCAGACATTTTAAGTTTCTGTTTTTAAATCGAAAACTAGGTCTTTCTAAAATCTGTCAAAGATGTCTGATGGCAACTTCTTTGACCTGTCCCTCTTCAAACACAATTCAAAGTGTTGAATTAAGTTAGATGGGAGACAAAGTATGGTGTTAGGGAGCAAGTGATGGTGCAGAGAAAGAGGACTAGGGTTAGCTGTCCAAGGTGCCTATCTTGTTTGTTCAGGTAATCACAATTATTACTCTGAGAACATTTCTCTTCATTATTCGTGCCATTCGTAGGAATGTAATTCATATCTTAGTGCAATTCTCTGTTAGCTTGAGGGAGGTAAAACAGGAAAGGCTGGTGCTTGTTGGCCTGCTGTAAAGATAAACTTCTGAGTCCTTCTAATGCACCTCTATACCTTAATAGCTGGATCATGCTTTTGGCACAAGACGAGGTCAAAAATTGAAAAATGGTCTTGTAGTGGCAGCAGCCACAGGGAAGGAACAGACAAATGATGGGATAGTCTGTGCTCATCACAGAGCTGTGCTTAGATGCAGTGGAGATGTTTTAAGCTGGCAACAATTTCTGCTTCTTTGATCTGCCAATGTACAGTTGAGGGAAATGTAAGAAGAGAGGCTTCAAAACTGGAGGCATTCTAATGTATTAATTTCTAAAATATCTTAAAATTATCTGAGAGATATTATCAGACACAGAAGGGTAAAGGGCTAGAAAGTAGTGGACAGCTAATAAGCACCTTGTGTGGAGTATAAGGGAGAGAGAGGAGGAACTTTCCAAGGGGGTGCAGGTGAAGGAGGGAAAGACAGTGAAATCCTTGGCTTAGATGGCAACGTCAGTGAGCGGGTGTAAGCCAAGATTTTTTTAAGGGTCTGGCTGACAAACACTGTAAAGCGCTGCCACAAAACCCAGCACCATAAAATAGGCACACAAGTGCTTTGCTGAGAGGGTCTTAAAATTGTCTTCTGTTGGCTTGGTTTTTTTCTTTCTTCAGCCATTCTGTACCATCCTTGGCCATCTTCTGTACGTGTTGGCTACACTGCTGTGCACTGTAGTTCATCCCTTTACCATGTTCAAGCCTTCTCTCCTTGCCACTCCCTTTCACATATCATAAGATTCCACAGAAAGAGTTTAACAAGTTCAGTCCACTGGCCTTTTAAAAGAGGGATGGGAGAGGCTGCTACTGTCTAAAATGTGGGCTGTTCCAAGGGGTGGGTAGCTTGGCCCCACAATGTAAAGGAGTGTTATTTCTGTAAAGGACAGAAGGAATCGACTCAGGTCTGAAAGGCAAGAAGTCAGTAAATAAACAAGATAAACATAGCACAAGTATCATTTAGTTTCTTTTAATTCAGTGCCTAATACACTAATTTCATCACACAAAATACAAGCTGTTGCAAGTACCCCAGGAACTCAGAAAAAGGAGAAACAGGAGTGATTTTTTTTTAGAAGTGGTTTTCATGTGAAGTTACAAAGATGAAGTGCATTTTTAGCTACTGAGGATTAGCTTTAAAACTATGCTATTCAAAAATCCACTTGAATTTTCTGTAAGATATTCTTTAATTTCATAGATAGATTTTTTTTACTGTTTTCATATTTGATTACTAGAACTGCTTGGGGAAATTTAACCATATTTCTGTACTCTAAGGTTCTGAGAAAAGATTGAAATAAAAAGGGGAATAGAGAGTTATGTGGCTGTAGACTTTAGGCTGGAGGCTTTTGACACTTATAAGGCCAGGCACGGAAAGCATTCCACTTAAGAGCAATGCAAAAGCAGTGACAACTCATTTCTGAAGAACTGAAAGTTTCTTTGGGTCAAGCCAAGGATGGCTCTCCTTGTAAGATAAAGAGTAAGATCAACAAAAATTTCAGGGTGCTTTTCCTCCTCCATGCTGATAAAGAAAGCTTAGTACATTTAAAAGCCAATTTACAAAGGCACAGTGGTTAGAGTTGTTCAACAATCGTTTGGGTTGGAAGGGACTTTAAAGACTGTTTAATTCCAACCCCACTGCTGTGGGCAGGGACACCTTCCACTAGAGCAGGTTGCTTGATACCCCATCCAACCTGGCCTTGAACATTCCCAGGGATGTGGCATAACACCATTCTTGCTGAAATGGTGCACAGCTATGGCTGCTTCATGGGAGCTGGGAGCACACACTGGCATACTTTGAGTGATAGAATTACTATTCAGAGCCTCTTAGCTGTTCTCTTTGTGCCTTAACAGTAAATCTGTATTTCTAATTACCAATTTTAAGTACCCTGGTACCACTGCAAATTGAATACCTAAATCCAAGAGGCACCTTTGGCAATTTGAAACTCCTAAGACGATTGCGTATGTGAATTCAGCATGTTATCTGTGCAAATCTGGATTACTACATCCTGACTCCACACACCCCCAACTTTGCACTGGAAATAGCTCTCCTTCACTATCATATGCAGAAAGTCATAGAGTATCCTGAGTTGGAAGGCACTCACAGGGATCATCAAGTCCAACTCCTGGCCATGCACAGCACCATCCCCAAGAGTCACACCATGTACTTGACATCATTGTCCAAAAACTTCATGAACTCCATCAGGCTTGGTGCTGTGACCACTTCCCTTAGGAGCCTGTTCCACTGCCCAACCACCCTCTGGGGGAAGAACCTTTTTCTAATATCCAACCTAAACCTCCCCTGACACAGCTTCAGGCCATTCCCTCGGGTCCTTCCCTGGTCACGACAGAGAAGAGATGAGTGCCTGCCCCTCCTCTTCCCCTCACAAGGAAGCTCTATCGTGGAATGAGGTNTGCAATGAGTGCTCCCCTCAGTCGCCTCTTCTCCAGGCTGAACAGACCAAGTGTCCTCAGCTGCTCATGGCTTTCCCTCAAGGCCCTTCACCATCATCACAGCTCTCCTCCAGATGCTCTGGAATAGCTTTATATCTTCCTTATATTGTGGGGCCCCAAACTGCACACAGAACTTCATGGATATTACCTTTTCCTTAACATTTGTGTTTTTCCTGCCTTAAAAAAGACCTATATTAAGTATGTAGCAGGTGAGCTTGTTACTTGATTTTAAGGGCTTGTCAACTGCACGGCCCCACCTGCTCTTCTACAGACAGCTGTCACAGGGTATAAGGATACTGCTCTGATGAAGCTTCAGGTCATCAAGACACTTATCCAGGGAAACTGTGATTTAAAGTCCCCAGGTATTCATACAGCCTAACAGGAGGAGAGAGGAGCAAAACCTCAGGGACTTTAAAGCACAACTGTTTTAGAAGTGAGAACTTGCATTCACTGTCTTTTTTCTAAGGAAGGCAGTTTTAAGGTGCACATGGGTCCTCATATTCTGTTTCCAAATTCAACTGGATTTTACAGTTTTCAGATGTGACAACACATGAATCATAATAACTAAATGTCTTGAAGATAACTGCATAAGCAGACTTCTTGCCTGAACAAACTTATTGAACCCTAAATGTGGTCTTAGCCCTTTGAAAATGTCAGTAATTGCTTTCAGTCTTAACTGGCTTTTCCCTGACTCTTTGCTCAGACTACTTAGTAAAAGGGCAGTTCTAGGTGAGGCCTCTACTCTCCTCTGGTCTTTTTTTCCACTCCCTATTTCTGTTCTTATTATCACAAAGCACTGAAGGAACACACTCATTCCTATGAAATTACTGTGGTAAGTGGAAACTTTGCAAATAACCTAAATGGGTGACCACAGACATTATTTAGGGAGAACCCAGGGGGCTTGGGGAGGGAGAAGAAGGGAAGCTGGAATTTATTTTGTTGTTTTACAGCTAAATCCCTAAGCTTAGTGGCTGAATAGCTGAAGTGACATGCTGAAGGAGACAGGTTCCTGACATATCCCTTCTCCTTCCAACTGAAGTTTGTCTCTCACAGACAAATGCTGGCAGGCTTAGCAGTAATGTCTAAGGCATGGAAGTGCCCAGCTAACGTGACACTCACTGCCAGAGGTTACAGATTTGTAGTAGGAGAAGAAAACACAAATTTTATCCCTCTTCTTTCTCCCTTTACCTTGTAGCTTGTATTTCCAATCCTAGAGGAAACACACACTTTTCTGATTAAAGAAGACTACTCAGATATATCTGGCGCAGCTGAAATCTGCATTTTTTAACTTTACTCTTTACTCTGTAAAGAATCTAGGCAAGCAGCACCATGCACCCTACATGTTCCACCAGTTTGAGATCCTCCTAGCAGATTCTGCAGAGGACCAGGATCTTTACACAGGACAGCTAAGTGCTTAATGAAGCTGAAATTTGTGGTAGTTTCTCCTAGTAGTTACCTGATCACAGTTACATTTGTATTAGACTGAACAGGTTTATTGCCTGTCCTCCAACTTTAAAGGCCAGTGACACTGCCCAGCTTGTGTCCATGTGGCAGCATTTTCCCTGTCTCCTAAAACAAGTCCCCATGATGTCTCTGGGGAACAGTTTCTGGCTTGTGTCTGGGCACTGTCTGAGAAGTATGGGCTGCATGGACCAAAGCCATCCCAAGAAGCATGCTGTCAGCATGAACTCATCAGTCACCACTTATGCCGTTTAGCTCATTATTTTTTTATTGTAGATATTAAAATAAAAAAAAGGAAGTGCTCTTCAGAAGAGAACAAAGTAGTTATGAAAACAATTCATTTGGATACAGACCTACAGGCAACTGTGCAACAGTGAAGCAGAGTATGGAGTGCTGTGGGGACACAACAATCCAGTCCTTCCAAAACCATGCAGCAGCTCAATGTGCATTTTAGGAGTTTTTAGACCATGATTTTAGGGGCAACTGAAAAAAAAAAAAAAAAGAAAGGAAAAAACCCAAACAAAGTAACCACGCCTGGCAGCCTAACTCTTATTTACTGGGAACTGTAAAATAAACTCTGGAGGCAATGTTATGTTCTTAAGGAGTCACTGTCAAATTAAAAACAATAGAAAACACACTTGCATTTCAAATCTATTTGTCTCCTGGTATTGTATGTCACACAAACTTCAAAACAGATGCTATTAGTAGTATTTTATTCTTTTGCCTGGTGTGTTGGCAATCTTCGAGAGCTATTTTGGTGGATCTTCCACACAGCAACAGGAACGAGAAAACATTTTTGAAAGTGTGATTGTAAAACCACAAAATACTGACTTGGGAACTTGGTCCCTGAAGCTGCCCTTATTTCAAACCAAAAGGAACCCAACAGACATGCACTAAACTCTCTAGATTCCCCACCCTTACCAGTCACCATTTCCTCAGCTACACACAAACTTAAAACAGTCTAGTTTAAAACTGTCACTGCTGGATGGGTTGTGATACTCCGTAAATAAGGAGGTTATTCTCTTCTCTATATCCAGAATCCTTAAGCCTATTTGCTTGTCTATTTTTTCCACAAGACAAACAGAGCAAAGGAAACTTCTGGCTTTGCCAGGCCTGCTCCCTGGTTTGCTGAAGCATACTGATCTCTGGCTGGGCAAGCCATCCTCTCACAGGGCCCAGCTGCCCTGTTCTCTCACCGCCCTCCGGCAAGAGTCTTTCCCAGCAAATCAATAATGTATCCCAGAGCCTGCCTTTTCCTGCGGAACGCTGCCATGCAGCTCAGGGGAAGGAAATGAAGGCAGCAGCCGGGGCTGGCTGAAGGGATGGGCTGGGCTGGGCTGGGCTGGGCTGGGTTGCCCCAGCAGCAGGCAGGACTAGGAATGCCAAATCAGCTCACTGTCACTCCTCGGACTCCAGGAAGCTGCTCACAGTCTGCAGCACCCTCCCAGGTGCCTCAGGCAGGTTGAAGTGGAAAAACAGCCATCCTGACCAGGTCTAAATGGGAAGAGAGGTATTTTTGGATAAACAGAGTATCTGAAAGGATATTACTATTCTAGTCAAATGCTGGTTTAGAACGGTGCCTCTTGCACAACTGTGTGAGGATGCAGTCTGTAATTACATGTGATGTTCTAAGGTGGTTTTTTGCCTGTGGGATTCTAGCATCATTGGTGAGTGGAACAGCCAGTGACCACTTGGTGAGCGCCTGCTCAGTAATTTGATTTCTCTTCTGTTCTGCCTGTGTTTGTGTGTCTTCATAAGCCAAATGTTGCCCCAACTGGGTTCTGCACAGAGGATTATTCATCAGTGTTCCTCGGGGGCCCAGAGGGTACAGTCACTTGCTAACACTAATGTAGATGTTGTTACACTCCTTCAGGGGCAGAGGGGCAAGTTTTCACACCAGTGTTACTACTTGAGTGATGATGGATTCAGAGTGTTGTTACAGGAAAATTTCCTCCCATGGCACAGGCAGATGAAGACATTCCCTCTTTCTTAGTTCCTGTCTCCAGCTGCCCACTCCCACTCTGGCAGCACAGTTTGCTGCTTCCATAGTAGCACTGACACAATCATTTACACGTCTGGCCTGTAAATCATCTGCACTGCAAGCCCACAGACAGCTTCACTAGAGCATCTGTGGAGCTGGCAGCTGCCACACAGAAGCAGGGAACAGCATAAGGGCAGATGTGACATGAAGGAACAGAACTGAGCTTTGATACTACAGAAAATCTTCATTTAACTAAACCTTATGGCTGATAAAGAACATGAACAAGGGACATGGTAATTTGGATTCTCAGTCTGAGACACCTCCAACTTTTGTTCTGCTTACTTTTTCAGAGTTTTTAGCATTTTTTTTTGCACTCACTTTATTGGGACTAGAAGTCTGGTGATCTCAGCTGTAGCCATGACAGTGCAGGTTGGATATCTGAGAACGGGGCACATACCTGCAGTGGCCAGCAAGCTGGAGTTTAAGCTGCTGCCCAGAGTTGTGTAAGCAGCTCTGTCATGCAGGCAAAAAGAGATTCTAGTTCTGCTATGTGGCATTTAACCATCTTGCTCCTAAGGCTATCCCATCTCCATCATACCTCCCTCACATTGCTTACTAAACATGGTCCAGTTTTTCCAAAACGAGAACAAGAGCCATCCAGAACACATCCCTCTTCAGTGCCCAGCTATAATTCA
The DNA here is from genome assembly GCA_013389985.1 of Dryoscopus gambensis. Classification (NCBI taxonomy): domain Eukaryota; kingdom Metazoa; phylum Chordata; class Aves; order Passeriformes; family Malaconotidae; genus Dryoscopus; species Dryoscopus gambensis. The sequence continues at coordinate 27,144 of WEIT01007854.1, read as the reverse complement.
TGCCCAGAGCACCATCCACCTCAAGCACTGAGGAACAGAGGCGCCCTGTGGAAAACAACACACAGTCCACCACTGAAACGTGCAACATGCTGACTATATGCAGGAGGAGGGTAAATTAAGAACAAGTCCTGCAGCATAATCTTTCAGGTCATATTTAAAGCAAAGAGAGGACGCCCATCATCTGAATTCATGTATGTCACCACAAGATCATTAGCAGGCTTGATGAATGCTGTAACTCCACAACATGGCCTTCTGCCATTTGAGCTGGAGGATTAACCTCTGTCAGTGGCAAATTGCCATCTTTCACACAGATGAGCAGTGCAAGGGCTTGATGGTTTCTCGCCGTTATTTGTTGACAGTAGAGGAATAGCAAATTGTGAGTGCAGCTCCATGTTTCCAGCCCAGCTGGTCCATCTGCAGAGGACCTCCCACGCTCCTCAACTCTGCAGCAGCGAGGAGCCCCTCCACCGCTCCGCTTCCTTGCGCTGGTTGTGGGCAGGATTAGCAGAGGGCAGTGCACGGAACGAGGGGAGATGATGCGAGCTGGAGGCAGAGGTCTACGCAGCAGTTGTCCCTGGAGCCACCCCGGCTGTGGTCAGTCGGCTCCTGAGGGGCAATGGGCCCTCCTCCAAGTTCGGGAGGAATTGATGAAGAGTAGTCTTGCTGCCTTTGTACTTCTCAGGCACACTTTAGATCCCTCCCCTTCAACCCACTGTGTATCTCTGCCACTGTGTATCTCTGCCTTGCTCAGAAACCCTGTTTTTACATTCCGGCCTGTGTGTCTGCCTCCCCACGCACACCAGGTCCCCCGAGGCAGCTGCAGCCCCCACACCCCGCTCCCCCGGGACGCGGAAGGAGGAGNCCCGGCCCTGTCCCCTCCGGCCCGCCTGCCCCAGCGCTGCCTCGGCCCGCTCAAGTACAATTCCTCCCCCTTCATCTGGGAAAAAAACCCTACCGGCTCGGCCCGCTGCCGCTTTCCTATGTTA
>WEIT01007854.1:1385-26109 GCA_013389985.1 Dryoscopus gambensis | reverse complement strand
GCCTCCCTCCTGCTGCTGGGCGGGACAGCCGGGAGCGGGGCGGCCCGGCACCCCCGACATCCCCCCCGGAGGCCGCTCGGCTCGCCGGGAGGGAAAACTTGAGGGAAGCGGAGAGATAATAGTGGCAAATCTTTATTTTTCACCCCAGAGGATATGCAAGCTCAGGGAACGGCCTGTGACAGGGGCTGAGCTCCTCGGTGCAGCCCTTTCCAAGCCAGCAGTTTTCCCATCCCTGGTGAACTAGCAACGACAGCTTGTTTTTTCCAGGCGGAGGCTGGTTTTCCCCAGGATATTTCTGTGTCCCTGTGGAAAACACAGTGGTGGCTTCCCAGGACCAGAAGTAGAAACTCGAGGCCAGCACACAAGCCCGTGCTGTGCCAGGGAAGGGGTCTGTGGCCTGTGTCTGAACCACTGGAACGGCATTTCCAGGACAGCTCTTTTCCAAGTGCAGTTCAATACTCCACTCAAAACCATTCAAGATTTTACTAAAATAAGATATTTCAAGGAAAACTCAGTTATTAGTATCTCCTCGAAGGTGCCACTGCTGATCAGTGGGGAGATGACATTGTAGTCAAATTGGTCTGAAACAAAAATCATTATTCATTCAAGGATATCTCCGTTTTTCTGCACATAAGGAACATTTCAGTCACAAGCAAGACCAGAAGCCACAGCAGCACAGTTAATAATTTTTATTTTGTTCACAATTTTGATACTAAAATCTTCCATGAAAATGGAGAACAAACTGTTTTTACAAACACCAGGGTTATTGAAATTCTGTATTATATCATTTAAATTTTAAAAAATCAAGAGCATTAAATGTAGGTATCAACAGTGTATTGCTAGTGCTATGTAACTGCATGCATTATGTCATGTCTTATTCTAGGAAACTCAAGAAAATCCATTGCTTCCAAATGATTCACTCCTCCAACCTGGCACCCAGTTTCAAGTGAGTAGTGCAGAAGAGTAACACATCCTACACATTCCCTGCAAACTTTGTTTAAAAGTCAACTTCAGGAATCAGGGATGGGCAATGCTCTGCCACAGCCAAACTATATACAGATACTGCCTTGTGCAGAAGCCTACTTGGCTATGTAACTGTGCAAACTTGTTTGATATTTTGATTATTATATTACCGCTAAGAACTCTCACCCAAATTAAATAGTTTCAGAGGGTTGCTTTCCAAGCACATGTGAAGATTAGAAGCCCCTCAAGGTTCCATTTATGGGCTATTAATTATTGTTATTATTTATGTAATTCTCTTCTGTGCTAAGTACTTGTGACTCCATGTGCTTAAGGAGCTTACTGGAGGGATTCCAAAGCAAGGATGTTGCAAAGGAGGAGAGGGAAGAAAAAGCCTGCTGCTTCTTAGAGGAATGCAGCATGTTATGTAGGGCTCGTGGAAGAAGTTGTTGTATTGGCGCATGTAAAAGGTGGAAAGCCTAAGAAGAAGGGACAGCAGATGGGTTTTGGGTGTGTGCAAAGACAATAGAAACAAGAAAGTAAATTCACTCTGGTGATTTAAAAGATGCCAGTGCTCCTTTGAATCACTTTAGCTTTTAACTAATAGCAGCCATAGATTTGAAATAAGAGACATGTTCCCTCCTGAAATGCCTAATGTCAGCAAACTGAAGAGGGTTCTCTCTGAAACAGCTGTAGGAAATGCTAAGGAGAGAGCCGCAAGTTAACCCCAAGGGGCTTAGGCTCACGTTCTTAAAGGTAATTAGGTACCTTTAAATACAAGTTAGACACCTAAATCTTTGAGGCTCAGGATCCTGCTTAACTAACTCTGGACTGGAGGAAGTCTCCTTAATGGATTCACAGCCAGGAACCCTTTCCTGGATTTGGTTCTTGGTTTGTCTTTCAGAAACTGAACAGGGCATAGTTTTATGATGACAATTAGGCTGGCGTGGTGGGGACAAATACTCTCCAGGAAACAAGAGATAGAAATGTGGGGCGGATAGGAAATGTATAATCACTGGTCTCCTGTAGAAAAAAACCTACATGGTTTTTGGTCAGCAATGAGATTTTCTTAATATAAGAAAGCCAGTAAAAGTAAGGAAAAAAAGGCCTGATTTATTGTGCCATGGAGCAGAATCTCAAAATTCTCCTAGGCCCTTTATTTTGATGGACATCGCTCATTTCACAGCTATATTCCTATATTCTGGGAACATAGCAAACTTGCTTTTATTCATCTCAGGCATAAAGAGCCTTGAAATTGCAGTAACAATAATTTACACTACACACAGAAATCTTATAGTATTTATAATTAATTCCTTGAAGTATTTGTATGCATTCTTTGGTTTGGGACTCTGGCATATATTGCATTCCACACACAAGTCTTGAGGGATTCAAAAGGATTCTGAGAGCTACATTATTAGAAACATAGTCATATATTTGCTTTTGTGTAATGTTCAGCTTTTAATAAATTGCCTTCTCTCTTTGTCTCTCTCTTCTGTCCCTGCTGCCTACTGTCGTAAGCCTACAGTTTTTCTCTTAAGAAATCTCTACATTCATTGTTTTGACATTATTTGTGGTGCAATACTCAATATTTATGAACCTTTTCCTGCTGTAATGTTATGAGGTAAATAAAGAAGAGCTAAATTTAAAAGCATCAAAGCTCATTTTTGTACCATGTGAGAAATTCATAGTAATAGAAAGGTTTCTGTGATTTAAATTCCAGTGGAAATAGTTTTCTTTCAAGTTCCCTGAAGCATTTGCAGCCCAAACATTACAGTTTTGCAACACGAAATGACATACCTGCTAGAAATAGAATGTGAAAATATTTGTTTCCTTTCAGTCACTGATGGAGTGAGAATCTGGAAAATTGATTTCATTTTTTGTATTTCCATTTTTAATAACTTCAAATACAGCAAACAGAACAAGTCATCTCCCGAATAATGATGCATTGAACTAATTTGCTCCTTTTTCCACAAAAAAAGATGTCAAGGAGTCTGAAGCACACTCCTCTTTCTTGCTGAGCTTCCTGTGCAACATCCTCCCCAAGAGCTACAGCCCTTTGCAGCTGCTTTCCTGATCTCCACACATCTACACTGCTCACCTCTTCCTGCCCCTTCTCCCGGCTTCTTTCTGTCTTACAAGCCTTTGCAACCTCCCCACCTGGCTAGAGCAGAGCTGTGTATTTGTCCTCATGCTCTGCACCAGGGAACAGCGTAGGGCCCTGTCAGTGACTGAGGATCACATCAAGGCCAGGCCACAGCAGCTGAAGAATTGTGAAGGATCGCAACGGGAGCAGAGAACTGTCACGTCCTGAGCGCTGTATAGCACAGTCATGAACACTCCCACACCAGGAGCTGTTGTGGAGGGAGTGTTCACTGTGGTGACTCTTATGTACTATTGGGGCTGCTGGAATGAATCAAAGGAATTCAAGGGTTTCTAAAACAGATTCAGTTCTTGATGTGTGCTGATCCCCGAGAACCCAAGCAGAAAGAGAGCTGCCTTGGTACATTAAGCCGCTTCTGCATCCCATCCCCCATCTGTGCCTTTGAGAGATGATATAGCTCAGCATTAGGTGTCTCGTTATCCAAGTGAGCAGATCTGGTATAAATATAAAAGGTTTTCATGGCAGGAAGTGGTAGGTGGAGATATCCTAAGGGCTGGAGCAAGGCTAAGACACAGCTGCCAGGGAAACTCGGGTGGGTGAGTGGGTGGGAGGAGGCAAGAACATCCTGGCAAGGGAGCGCCTTCCCAGGGATGAGCACAGCTGAGAGAGAGTGATAGAGAGAGCATAACTGTGCAGCAGTGGTTGGGGTGGGCTTTGTTCAGCGCTCACTTTAAGACCAGATGTGGAACGCAACTGCCTCCATTGTCTTGTAGAGAAGTGAAACAGGAGAGGTGTCAATCTCCTTTCTTACCTCTCCACCTTTCTCCTTTCTCACCTCTCCACCTTTCTCCTTTCTCCAAGCAGAAGAGGAAACCTTATGGAACGAGGGCATTATTTCCTTAAAGTGAAAAACAACCTTTTCACTCCTTCCAGTATTCCTTTCACATTGTTAATTGATTGTGCTGTTGTTACCAGCAAAAAAATGTCTGAGGAACTCCAGTCTCTGCTGGAGCAGAAAAGTGTTCTGAACTGAGACCTAGCCCTTAAGCGGAGATGTAAAGTGAATGTCAGATGGCATGCATGGAAATTCAAACTGTATTGCCTTCTTTATAGGGCCTAACTCTATTTGTTCTTGAAGGCAACTCTGAGGAAGCATCACTAGGAGGCTGCTGGCACTTTAAAAGCACTGAGTGGGCTGGAGCAGCTAGAAGCCACTGCTGCCTAAGAGGGTATAAGGAGGATGTTTAAGACGTAGGGTGGTCAGAGGCCATGCTCCCACAAAAGCTGATTGCTTATCAACTTCTCCAAGGGAAAATATCACTAATAATTTGGTCCTGGGACCTAAATTGGAGAGACTGGGAGATCTTGCAACAGTAATTGAGAGGTCTGCCTGTGGGCTAAAACAGCTCTTAGAAAGTTGCAAGTAAGAACTTGATACAAAACACTTGTATAGGAGAAAAATCCTAACTCCAGGTGGGAACTGTGAACTTGCACATAGCTGACATTGTCGTCTCTGTCCGGGTGCTCACAAGCTGGCATTACAAGTAACACAGAAGCAGAGGTGTCTTTGCTGGAACTGGAATGCAGGGGCATATCAGCTATGGGCTCTAGGGCAGTTTTTCACATTCATGTGAGTATAACAATCTTTGACCTTGGTTATAAGAGGTTCCTAAAGCCTGTTACTCAGCAAAAGGCTAATAGAGCAAAAGCAGATTAGACAGTGGTTAAGACTTTTTTTTCCTTTTGTAAGTTAGTTGTACACATCTGGGTTTGGTCCCTTTGTTCTGGGAGCAGTAGCAAGTATTTGTCCTGTGAACATACTCCCTACAAACTTCAGACAGTTTATATTTTTAAAAAAGTGCTTTTCAGCTTCTTGCTGCAGACAAATGGGTTCTCCCAAATCATTTGGGGCAGACAATACAAAGAAGCTTGAGGAACATGTCTGCCTACGGGGACTTGAGACTTCACTTCTATGTCCTTTTGCAAAAACAAAACTGAAAACGCTGGTCCTTCAAAATGCTGAAGTGAATGTGTTCATCTAGGAAAGCACAGTAAAGTCTCCACTCGGGGAAAAAGGATTCATTTGACTTACAGTAGGAAAAGCAGATGATTTCCTTTGTTTAAGACTCGGTGGAGAATTCCTTATTTGGAAACTGTACAGTTCCCCATATTTGGGAGAATCTGTTTGCTGTTTCCTAAGGGTATGTTTCTAACTGTGAGAACAGCCTAGGTTTAAAAATCAAAGGACTTTCTTCCTGCTAGGAATGCAGGCTACCAAGCTGCTTCAGCTGCTTCTCTGTCCAGCTGAACATTTGTCTTTCATTTGAATATTGAATTTAGTTATCTGTTTGGCAAATACATATTGAATGACCATCTTGTTACTATGTCCTCTTTGGACTGTAAACTTTAAACAGATAGTAGTTTTAGCCATTTATCTGAAACAACAGGTGGTTTGATTAGGAAAGTACGGGACATAGCAGTAGACAAGAGATTATGTAGCTGGAATAAATTAAGTGTCTCCATGTAAAAGTCTGTATTTACCATGGCTCCAAGAGTGTTTTGCATTCATTCACTAAAGCGACACCATGGGATTTTGCAGAATGGTGTTTTATGCATGGCAGAAAACCAGTAAATGTTGATGTGACCAGGAAAATTCCTTAGGATTTATGTTTTGAGTTAATGCTTAATCAGCTTTGCAAAAGTCAACCAGTCTGATAGAGTGGTGAGATAGGTGTAGGTCAGACACAAAATCCCTATTATAACATCAGTAATAACATTATAGTACCATAACTAGTAGCTTTGTTGTCAAAGTAGGCAGTAAAATGTTGTTGAAATATCATGTATGTAATTAGATTTTCCTGCAAAACTTGTTTCTGGAGGGCTAGTATTCCCAGCTGCTCTGGTTCAAAAAAAAAAAAAAAGAAAAAGAAAAAGAAAGAAATTCATAGAAAAGCTATAGAAAACACATCAGAGCTCCGTGCAGAAGGGAAGAAACTAAGTTTGCAATTTTCATGGTCTAATTAGCCTGTAGGTACTTCTGACTTCTCCATTTATGCAGTGTCAGAGTATGGCTGCATCTCACTGTTCACCAAAAAATTGCTGGGATCAAATATGAAACAACCGTTTGACTTTGTCAGAATTGCATTGAGTATTTGCCTGTTACTCTTTTGATCACTATTTTCTCCTCGTATGGCTGTGGCATTCCTTGGAGGGAATCTACAAGCCCAAGAGCCGGGTGGTGGGACCTGGACAGATGCTACGGGTTTCATGATTAAGAGGGAACTCATGCAGGTAGGTAGACTGGTGCAGGGCTCTTTCTTGTACAGCAGTCACGGTCAGACATCCTCTCCAACCCTAAAGAGTTTATGGGACGGAAGAAGAGAAATTACAGGTCTTCATCCTATTCTGGAATCATTTTACCTGCTAAAAGGTAGCCATAGGCCTTATTTCCATGTTCTATGTGTGGTCAGTAGCTGCATCTAAGAAAGACACACTGTGGAGATTGCACATGGGCTGCACATTCTGCATTCAGGAAACTTTCTCCTGGCAAAATGAAGAGCCATTCCTGAAACAGCTGGGGGTCATGCTGTACTGTCGTTCCCCCCTGAGGACTGAAGGGGAAATTAGTCATCTACAGTGGAGCAGTAGGAACAAAAAGATGATAAACAAAAGCAAAGTCACATGAATTTTTTTGTTTTTATTTCTAAACCTGTACTTTCTTCTGGTAGGAGAATCAGAAGCCAAGGATTTTGCAGGGAGGAGAGATACAAAATCATCCTGTGTAATATCTTTACTGATGACCTGGAGGAGAGGATTGAGTGCAGCCTTAGTAAGTTGGCAGAGAACACTAAGTTGGTTGGGAATGTTGATCTGCTGGAGAGCAGGAAAGCTCTGCACAGGGATCCGGACAGGCTGGATTGATGAGCTGAACCCACCCGTACGAGGTTCAACAAGGCCAGGTGCTGGGTCCTGCACCTGGGTCACGACAACCTCAGGCAGTACTACAGGCTTGGGAAAGAGTGGCTGGAAAGCAGCACAGCGGAAAGGACCTGAGGGTGCTGATTGAGAGCCGACACAACATGGATCAGCACGTACCCAGGTGGCCAAGAAGGCCAACGGCATCCTGGCTTGTGTCAATAATGGTGTGGCCAGCAGGATCAGGGCAGTGATCTTCCACCTGTACTCAGAACTGGTGGGGCTGCAGCAAACTGTGTCCAGTTTTGGGCCCCTCACTACAAGAAAGACATTGAGATGCTGGAGCGCATCCAGAGAAGGGCTGGGGAAAGGTCAGGAACACAAGTCCTATGAAGATCAGCTGGGGAAACAGGGATTGTTTAGCCTGGAGAAAAGGAGGCTCAGGGGAGACCTTATCACTCTCTACAGCCACCTGAAAGGAGGTTGTAGCCAACTGGGGGTTAGTCTCTTCTCCAACACAACCAGCAACAGGACGAGAGGGCCTAACCTCAGTCATAACCAGGGCATAACCAGGGAGGTTCAGGCTGGCCATCAGCAGGAATTTCTTTACTGATAGAGTGGTTTAAGCACTGGATCAGGCAGCCCAGGGAAGTGGTAGAGTTGCCATCTCTGGAAGTAGTAGAGTTACCATCCCTGGAAATGTTCAAGAAATGACTAGCACTTAGTGCTATGGTTTAGTTGGCATGGTGGTGAAAGTTTGGACTCAATTAACTTGAAGGACTTTTCCAACATCAACTATTCTGTGATTCTGTGATTCTATGATAATTGTAGGTGACCTTGGCCCTTTCTGCTCTCCTCTTCAGTGGAGTATTGCAACTCCTTTCCTTTCCTTTCCTTTCCTTTCCTTTCCTTTCCTTTCCTTTCCTTTCCTTTCCTTTCCTTTCCTTTCCTTTCCTTTCCTTTCCTTTCCTTTCCCTTCCTTTTTCATCAGATCAAGTGAACCAAAGAGTGTCTGTACTGCTGCACAGAAATGTGAAAAATAAGCTACAGCCTCACATTACCCAGAGCCCACAGGCTCCCCTCATCACCTGGCAGCCAGGCAGAGCAGGGCTGTACCCACCCATGCTAGGGGCACTGTTTTGCCTTTAGAACTCTGTAGTTAAAATATAAATATGTTTCCTAGATTCCTCCTTATGATATCATGAAGATACCTGAAACTTTGCAGTGTCTAACTGATACTGAAGTATTCTGCTGCTTACACTTGGCAAGTCTCTTCATTACTAGTTCTTCCAATATTTCATTCTTTCTCATAGATTTGGCCCTCTAATGACTTTTGTGTTTCTGCCAGTTTTTCATTACAGCAACTATTTTCCTTTCGAAGAAATTGCATAAATTACTTTAGTGCAAAAATCTCTCAATGTAGATCAGTCTCCTGGTTTTTATGAGTTTGCAGTTTTGGCAGTATTGGAGATTTTAGAAGAGATCAGAGACTTTCAAGCCTTTAATATACAACTGTTAATTAGATTCTGCTGCAATTAAATCTAAACAAAGATTTGCTAAGATATATAGCTCTGTTAAGACTGTTCAGGCTTCAAATAAATGTGCTTTGTTCTCATACCCAAACAGCACAGGTCACAAAGATTCAAAAAAGCCTCTGGGACTGTTGTTTCAGCTTCACACCTAAGAAAAAAAAGTAAAGTTGCACTATTCATTGAGTTCTGATCAAATCAATGTGGGCCTTAACAGAGTACTCACAAAATAAGGGCTGTATTAGGTTTGTGTGGCAAGTTTTTGGTAGCAGGGAGGCTACAGGGGTGGCTTCTATGAGAAGATGCCAGAAGCTTCCCCTTGTCCAAGTGAGCTGATGCCAGCTGGCTCCAAGATGGACCCACCACCGAGCCTATCAGCAGTGGTGGTAGCGCTTCTGGGGTAATGTATTTTAGAAAGGGAAAAAATGCCAAAACAGCAATTTCAGCTGATAGAGAGGAGTGAGAATATGTGAGAGAAGCAGCTTTGCAGACACTGAGGTCAGTGCAGAAGAAGGGGCAGGAGGTGCTCCAGGCACTGGAGCCCGTGGAGCTCTGCAGCCCATGGAGCAGACCATGGTGAAGCAGCTGTGCCCCTGCAGCCCGTGGAGAACCACGGGGAAGCAGAGATCCACCCGCAGCCCATGCAGGAGATGCAATCCAGAGCAGGTGGATGCCTGAAGGAGGCTGTGACCCCAGGGGAAGCCTGCACTGGAGTGAGCTCCTGGCAGGACCTGTGACCCCATGGAGAGAGGAGCCTGCACTGGAGCAGGTTTTCTGGAAGGACCTGTGACCCTGGGGGAACCTACGCTGGAGCAGTTCATGGAGAACTGCAGTCCATGGGAAAGACCCGTATGGAGAAGCTGGTGGAGGACTGTCTCCCATGGGAAGGATTCCATGCTGGGGCAGGGGAAGAATGAGAGGAGTCCTCTCCCTGAGGAGTAAGTAGCAGAGACAATATTTGATGAACTGACCTCAACCCCCATTCCCATCCCTCTGCTCTGCTGGGAGAGCGGAGGGAGAGAAAGCTCGGAATAAAGTTAAGCCCAGGAACAGGTGTATGTGTGGGCAGTTTAAGGTGTGTTAAGATTTAGATTTTATTTCTCATTATCCTACTCTGATTTGATGGACAATAAATTAAAGAAATGTCCCCAAGGCAGGTCTGTTCTGCCCATTATGGTACCTGGTGGGTGATCTCTCCCTGTCCTTCTCTCAACCCGTGAGCCTTTTGTTATATTTTTTTCTTCCCATTCCAGCTGAGGAGTGGAGTATTAGAACAGCCTTGGTGGGCAACTGGCATCCAGCCAGGGTCAACCCACCACATTGTTTTCCAGGTTTATCAGCACTTTAGACGGAAGTGATTTTTTAGACAGTTGTAATCTGAAGTGGGAAATGCGAGGTGATGATTAGGGCTGGCTGAACTGTAAGAACAAACTTACTGTCATAATGTTCCTCAAGCCCTCTGGAAATAGCCCCCGCTTAGTTATTTTCAGAGCACATATTTGTGTCTCTATTAGGTCTACTCATTTGGTCTAAGTTAGGAGTGCTAATCTTTTGTTGGTTTGAGCCAGTCGTTCTGACATCTACTTAACAGTTTGCTCAGTGTTCATATGATCACCTTCTTTAGCCTAATGTACCATCTTGATATTGAAATGTTACAAGCCAGCACTAACCCATGGGACAAATATAAAGAAATAACATGACATTTCCTGACAAATTTTGGCAAAGTTGCTCAAACAGTTGTCATGAGTATGAAAGCATTTAGAAGATGAGCCCATTTACTTGTTACCAGCTGTCATTGTTTTATCTGTAGTCTTGCACCACGAGTGGGTTTTTTCCACATAAAACCACAAACTACATCGTTGGAGATAAGATTATGCAGGAATTTGGCCTTTTATTTTCTTTGCCATTGATAATTCTAACAGTTGCAAAGAAAAAGAATTGTATTCCATAAAACATGGGAATTTACAAAGAAAAAAGCAATGCTTGAAGTTTTCATGGCTTTTGATTTAGGGAGGCCTAATTTACTGTGACTGAGTACTGCACATGGCTGCACAGGCACTATGGTGGCAGAGAAGCCATGGAAAAAAGTTTACTAATTAATTTTACAACAGTTTGAAGTGCTTGCATTTCTCTATATGCATTTTTCATAGTAGCTGTAGCTGATTCTCAGATTAAAATGAAGTAGTTGGATAAACAGATTCCCAGGATTTCAGTAGAAGGTTTCTTTGGCATTTCAAGTCACTTCTTTGAGGAGTACTCACCTGTGACAGATTACCATGACTACTAATTTATGTCTCAACCTGATTAACATTAGTTGTCCCTTCCTGACTCCAATAACAATTTGTTTGTTTAGTTTGTGGCAGATGGGCCAAGCTTGAGGATTAAAAAAATCAATAACCTCTCCTCCACACGTCCCCCAGTTAGGTGCCTCCACACTGTGGTTATTTATTTTGGGCAACATTGTTAGGTTCTTTATTTGCTTTCTGGTTTCTGAGCTTGAGAGTGGACCTGACTCACATTTTCCAAGCACTGTGCAAGTGCTAGGAGGGATTGTTTGGGGTTTTTTTCTTTACCAAAGTTCTGTTCTACTGCAGTCTCTCTATTCCTGCAACCCAATTCTTGAGAAAGAAAACCTATTGTAAAATGAGGCGCAACAAACCCACAGAAGCTGTCATCTCACTGTTGTGCATTACTTAAACAAGACAGAGAGCTCAGAACCAGTGCGTGGTGGTCTGTTTGTTGCAAGATGAGAACAGTAGGTATCCATATTAATTGCTGTGTCAAAATATTATGTTCTAAGCAGAAGTAAGGAAATTACAGCTGGTACGTGATTCTAGTTATCACGTGATCCTTGGAAAAAACAAATCTGTACTGCTTTATGGACAAGCCAACAATTCTTGAACAGTAATTTATAATGAAAGCAGACCAAAAAGGCTACCAGCATCCAGCCAAAACCTACCACTCATGCAGAACAAGACTTGCAGAAGATTAAGGTAATTTTTTAATTCTAAGTACTTACAGCTCCCTGTTGTATTAAATCTCTGAAGTGTGACTCCACAGCTCACTGATAGGAGCCTCTTTCCCATCAAGATATTGGTTCTCTGGTGGCTGCCCCCTGCTACACTGCACCCTCCTCCCCAACCACTTTGGCAAGGCTGGACAGTCACCTCCAGTCCCTCCAGCCTGACTGGCCTTGTTTATTCAAGGAACTGTTACAGTTTTGGCTACAAAGCTATTATTCTGCAAAGAATCTGAGAGTAAAAGCTTTCATCCAAGGGTACACAGTGAATTTCCACTCCCGCAGATGAAGCAGCCTAGTAGAATTCATTCCTTCCCTTTTCCTGAGATGCAAGTGGGAAAAATATATTGCAGTCTATCACATTCAGGAAAATTGCTGGAGGATGTAGAGATTTTCCCTCAGTCTGGTCCCAATTACATTTATTTTCTACTTTAAATGTGACCTAGTGTGCTCATAGCAGTTTCAATGCTAGAGTGCTCTGCCATGGTCCCGAATAGAACTTTGTCTCCCACTTCCATTTTGTGATTCCGTCAGTCACATATATTGGCTCAATTTTTTCTTCATGTTGGACGCTGAGAGCCTAAAAGTCTGGAACCAAAACATTAAACCATTACAAACCCATTAGAAGAGAAAGTTTGGAGATACAGCTGTCATCACTAAATTGGTTATTGCTTACAATTTCCTACATATGTCTAATTCCAGGCTATTTCAGGTATAATTTGTCCTCCAGCATAAAGCCACCTTAAAGGGAAAAAAAAAAAACTATATGGACTGGTCTGCATGTAATATAATTATGCTGTAGAGCTGTGGCATTAGGCATATGAGCCCATATGTTTCTTTGAATTTAAAGCAGGACTGTCATTCCCCATGCTTGAGGAAAGCAAATTGTGTCTATGTCTGCATGTAGAAACATAAAAACCCAAAATAAAATGCTGAGAATTGACTGCAAAAAAATCTAGCCTTCATTTGGCCAACATTCTGGAGCCTCCCAGCCACAATACTAAAATCTTAATGCAAATCAACAGTCACAAGCAACATACTGTATTTACTTTGCAATCAGGACAGAGAATGTGCTAGAAATGGCTTGTGAGGAGGAAATGATTGTGCTCAGGAGTCCCATAAATTCATCGCAGGAGGCACCAGGCTGGTGATGCATTTGGCTCTCAGTGCCATTCTGCAGTGTTAGCTAAAACCAGTGTGGCTGATTCCCTCCTGACTGTGGGGTGTCAATACACAGAAAATCACAGAATCACAGAATTGTTTGGGTTGGAAGAGACCTTAAAGATCATCTCATTCCAAGCCCCTTGCCGTGGCCAGGGACACCTTCCACTAGACCAGGTTGCTGTTCCAACTACCTCTGGGTTGAGTGGATTAAAACAGATAAAAGAAGTGTTACTAAAGGCACAGGTAAGCGGTTGGATCTCCAAATGCACTTTTAAATCCCTTGCTGTAAGAGTTTGGTATTTGTTCTGCAGAGCATGCCAGTACCAGTGTCAAAGTACATGATAAACCTCAAGTTTTCTCCTTCCACCAGCTTCAGCAAAGCTATTCCATGGCTGGGAAATGGAAGGTGGTAGGCAAACAATTACAGTTCTGGCTACCTAAAAGCTGCAGTGTCCTGCTACCTAAGAGCTGAAGTGTCAAGACATAAACGTTTAGGCAATTTATGAGTGCTCTTGCCTATAATGCCACTGTTTTCCAAATCTCTTCACATCTCATTTTGACAAAAGACAATCTAAACCTTCTTAAAACCAAATTTTTAGCTCATCTGCTGAACACATGGAAAGAGGACAAGATGGTTAACGGATAATAGAGGTGCGCACAAGGGGCAGAGTATTTTAAACTCGCTGTTGTGTTGTCTAATTTAGAAAATAAATTATAAAATTGAAACTGAAGTTCTGATGGAGTTTGCAGTGGAACTAACATGACCAGTCCTTTTTAAAAGAATTATACATCAGAAGCTCCAATAATTGTACATAGCTTTATGCAAATGTGTTCATTAGCATGTGCACTAAGAAAACTGAGACCTTCATCCAGATTTGGTGATGACCACAGCCCCTTGTCACTGTTGATACATCTTTATAACAACACAGTTAGGAAGAGAAAAGCATTTCAGATACCAATATTTCAGCTTATTTTGCCTTTTTTATGGTACTGTACCTAAAACTTAGAGAGAAAAGCATGCTAGTAAAGTTCAAGCTTTGCTCCAATAATTAAAAAACCTTGTGAAATGCTGAGAGATTGAGCCCTGGCTTTTCTTTTACGAGCACTTGGCAGGTCATAAATAAAGCATGAGAGAAACAAAGGAAGTAAAATTGTGCCAGCCCCCAAAGCACCTTAAGGTTCATTTAATTGCCAGAAGTATTTTCCCAGTGAAGGAAAACTGCTTGTATGAAGCAAGATGCAAAGCAATCGATATTGGAAGCATTCAGTTTGCCTGTCTTACCCATTTTGTTTCATTTTTCTGTATCACGGTTTTTTCAGGTGTTAGCAGCTGCAAACAGGAAAAATTCAGCTTCGATTAGTAAGGAATATGCCCTTAGAAATTCTACAGTTTTTACTGCTGTGAGCAGTCAAATGCATCGTGATCAAACATGTATTGGGTAGCCAAACACTTTTAATAAAGCAAGCATGTGGCTGGGGCAACCTACATCTTTGTGAAAGGGACTGACTGTTGCAGTAGGGACTGTTCAGCAACAGTGTTCACCCCCTCTAAAAAACCCCCCATAACTCAAAACTGAGGAAATTTTCATATCACTCAGTTCAGCCCTTTTTGCATTCATGATATGTCTGGTTTAATATAGTTTAGTTTTTACATAAATTCCTCCATTTAGTTTATTCAGTCTTAGAGAAATATCCAGCACAAAAGATGTTCATGATAGATTTGTCTGTTCTATGTAACTTGTGCTGCCTGATTCTGTGAAAATGTCAGTCAATTGAAACTAAAAGTAGTGTGCAAAGAACCCTTCCCCCTTAGTTCCTGAAAAAATGCAAAAAGTTTTTTGCAAGTTAGTGTGCATATTTTGTAAAAGAACCTGGGTCCACTGGACAGATAATTGAAAATTCAGGTATATAGAACCAAAATTAATCTTCAGGCTACCAGTACAAAATTTCATTGGCTTCCAAGCGCAACAGAGAGTTAAATTGATATCCTAGATTTAAGCCTGTTATTCTGATTATTTTTTACTATGAATCTGCTGTTATGCCATCATTCATCGTCAGCTCCCCGTGTCTGTCATGAGCTATCTGTATATTGTGTACAATACTTGCTTGCATCTACAAGACCCAGAAGAAAGACCCTGTGCTGGTTCAAATAACATCTGTTTTCCCTATGAAATCTTAGAATTTATTTTCTGGCAATGGAACAGTCACCAGCAGTTTTAGTTCTCAGTCTAGAGAACCTGCTTAAAAAGCTTGGTATTTTTGCACAGTATCGGCCAAGTCAGTGGGACTGGCTTCTGAAGGGACTTAAGTGCTCTCCTGCCTCTAAAAGATGAAAGCTGTAATAACAACTTCAATTTGAAAAGGAATGAAGAGCGAAGAGTTATATGTATTTTTACAGTTGTACTTTGGTATTCAAGGACTGCACTGTTACATGCCTTGGTTTCTAGAAGAAATGCATGAGACTCTGCATGTTTAAGCTTCTTTAGTAGACATTTTATGAGAAAGTATTACAGACTTGACAAGAAATTAATGGCTAAATATAATTTTACAGCTACATATATCTTTACAGCTTCCTGAAAGCTAAATTTTGTACAGACTTGCTTTAATTACCTAATTATAAAACAATTCATAATGCCAAAAAGCTATCAGTTGACATTATCTGTGTATGTCAGCACCAGTTTGTTTCACTGAGCTTTTGCTTAACTCCTGACTCCCTTTAATTTTTATACTCTATGGATCTATCAAAGGTAAATAATACAGCTTTGCTCACAATAAGATACTATGATATTTTCTGCACATCAGTGTTAAGAATCTTATCATAAGCAGCAGGTACTTCTAAAGAAGTTCTGATCTGAGGAACTGGATTCCAGTCTGAGGATTTCCTTGGCAGACGTAGCATTGCCTGATTTTATGTGGCACTGTTTGCCATGGCTAACTCATACACATGTGAAAGTTGTTACACCACATTGTTTTGTGAAATGAAGAATAAGGATAAAGGATGGGTAAGTTTTACTCTTTGGCCCAAGTAGCTAAAAAACCCCTGGAGTTCTTTGGATTTGTGAAAGCAACAGTGGAATGGCTTTTCCATGCATTCCTGTATACTTAACAAACCCTGTTTCCCTCAGCAGAGAACAGGAGGGAGCGCCACTGTACGTACCAGCACTCAACTGGCAGAAACCTTTTCCAGGCCTTTCTCAAGGTCCTGTTGCTCTGGGTTCCTGGCCATTAAGCCGAACTCCATCCTATGGAATCAATTCAGTGTTTCAGTTCTGCAAACATCCAGATGGGACTGGCTGACACATGCGGGAGCCGTAGGTCACCCACGCACCTGACCAGCAGATGAAGGCCGAGTGAAGTACCCTCAAACATCTGAAATCAAGCATCTGGATTGAGCCCTAGCTCCCTTCATGTGGAAGGGGTTTCTTTTATAACCATTAAGAAAGCATAAGCAGCTCCTGGGTTAAGTTTATCATGTTTTAAAGCAGACGTGTGAAATGGATGAGGTGAACATAGACAACCTGGGTGAGATGCAATCCAGTGCTGACATAAATCTTGCAGTGTCTGTGACTGGGTGGAAAAGCATGCCTGTGTTAAGGGGAGAGATTGTGAATGTTTCGTATACATCGTCATAAATTAAGAGTAGCAGCCACATTCTCCAATTCTAATTAAATGTAACTCTTTCAGTCTTCCCAGCACATGCAATCTGATTCTTTCTCCTTTAGCTGAAAAATGTTGCCTGCATGCTTTCTCTTTCTTCTTTTTACTTAAGTGTATTGTTTGTTAGAACGTCTGGCCTCTTTCCAGAAGGAAGAAGCTTTGATGACTCTCCTGCTGGCACAACTCAGAGAAACACATGGAATTTTAATTCTTCATTTCCATTTTAGCAGCAGTAGTCAGAAATAATGTCCAGCTAACACTTAGAAAGAATGACAGCCACTCAAAGGTTTTAGGGACAGAAAAATCAAACAGTGTGAAAATGTCTGTCAAGGATTTAAACACCATTCTGGAGACAGCCCTTACCTGGGGACACCAAAAAGGTGTTTTGTTTATCAGAGGATCACTTTTATTTAAGAATATGAATGTGCATAATAAGTAAGATAATTAAATACAGAGAAGAGACACTATTTGAACTAGTTGTGTTTTCAAAGAAAGGCAGGAAAGCTGGTAAAGGGTCTGGAGCACAAGTCCTGTGAGGAGCAGCTGAAGGAATGTCACACTCTTCAGCAGTAGCCAGAGGCAGTTGCATGGATACGGGCGTGGGAGCAACACGGGATATACCACATTTCCCTGGAAGCAACAGGGACTGGAGAGTCTGAGACAGCACTGCAGAGAGGATCACAACAGTGTGATTCCGCAACATGGGGAGCTTTAAAATCAGTACTAGCATCTGGTAAAAAAGCAAAGATAAATGGACTTTTTGGTATTTTCATAATGGTAATTTATAAAAGAAAGGTGAAGGACAAAGGACTGGATTTTGCTGCTTCTGCATTTAGACACTTATAACTGGGTCCATGCAGATTCCTGCAAATCAAAGCTACTGTTTCTACTTCACTTCTTGACAAGCATCTAAAACAAATGGGCTCTGAGGAGATGCTTGTAAGGGTATAGAGTGGGATTTCAGGAAGATACTTATCTCTGAAAAAAGAACTAATTGTTGCGTTAAAATTAACTCTAAATGTGACTTAAAAAGAAGGCTCTCTAACATTCTTTAAAACATTCTAATCTAATTGCAAACACTGTTTTTCTTTCCTACCATCTCATTTTCCAAAGGGCTATCCAATACAACAATTAAATAAAAATTTAATTTGAGAATTCTTTGTGCCAATCTGAAGAACACAGATTAGAATCTATGCAACAGCTATCTGGATGACTGAATATTTTGCACAAATGCAAATGATGGGCAAGCTTTCACTTTCTAGTGAAAGATGCTACATGGCTGGAATGCTACATGGATGCTACGTGGAGGCTACATGGTTGGAATTTCCATTCAAGACATTTCACAGATAAAGAAAATATTCGCAAGAACTACACAAAACCATCGACTATCAAACAAAAACAAAAGCACATGGCATCCATCTTTTCAGGAATAAAGTTAGATAATTTCTTTACCACAATTCCTAAATTAATTTTCATGGATTGTTATGAGCTGGAAATAGGATGCTCAATATAAGATCTACCAGCCAGCCTAGTTAGAAAGCATGTGGAGAGAAAAGGTCTTCCCTGCATCCTTTGATTCCTGTAACTATCTTTTAGACTAGATTTTTTTTTCTCTGTACTATATTAAAGCCTTTGCAAACCCTTAGGGCTGTCAAGCAATCCCCCAGACTCTGTGTGACTTGAGGTAGTAAATATTTCAACAGTTCAGCATTTAAGGCTATGCAGTAAATTTCTTTTGGACTGGCCACTATCTCAGCATCATCAGTGATCAGTATCACTGGATCAGCCCCCCGGATACTTGCATAAATTAAGACCTGGATGTTTGAAGACATTTAAGGTAAAACTCAAGTGCTTTGAAGACTTAGGGCCTGTAAATTTGTCAGATTTAATAAAACATTTGACTAAGCCTCTTCAAATTAAAGAACTTGCATTTTAAGAAGCTGAAATTAATGATCCAGAATTAAATATTTGCTTTGGATTTGCCAATTATCAAGAGTAACTGATAAGAACAGTAAATCTGTGTAAGATTGTGCATGACCAGACAAACTGGAGTGTTCCAATTCCATTATGACTTGAAGCTGCTCAAAATCAAGGTGGCTGTTTTCAGAACATCTCTCTATGTGCTGCTCCTGGCTGTTGCTGCTTTACACTGACAGACACCCTTCACTGGCTTACGTGGGAGTCCCAGAACAACTTATATAGGTTCAAAAAGATGGTGATAACTAATGATTCTTTATGCAGGCATAAAGATCCACCACTGTCACATCTAGAGCTGCAGAACTAAACTAAGCCACTGAGGCTTAACTGGGTATGCTTTTTACTGGAGTAGGCTGCAGAGCAGGGACTATGACATAGGAACTCAGAACCTAAAAAAACCCCAGACCACTCTTCCCTGAAAACATAGCAGCAGCAGGACACTCACAACTTGCCACAATCAAGTATGGGATTGAAATTCATCCCCTGTATTTGCACCAGGTCCATTTGTGAGAAGCAAAAATACTGTTTGTCCTGCTTAATCCAAGTTTCACCCTAGAACAGCATCTTTCGGAGGGCAAATGCTTTTGATCCTGGTGGATAACAGACACTTCCACAATTAATTCAACATCTGTTTGCCACTTTGAGTCACACCTAACAGATGGGCCACATCAGCTGGGAAAAAAAGTTGAATGGAAAGGGCACCTCATCAGTTCCCTGACTGAAACACTTTGTGACATATTGCAAATGGCTATTAAAAAGGAAGGAGGACAGCTGTAGGGGGGTATGTTATCTTTAAATTGTACCCATTAATACTGTGCAGGAACAAACCCAGCCTTTTGTTGAATCCTGCACCCCAAAGCCATCCCTTTCCCCCTGCTCCCTCCCAGCCTCACTCTCTTGGCCTGGCAAAAGGTGGCACCTTGCTTCCTACAGCTGTAGGCATTCCGCCCTCCATCAGGGAGGTATGATTGTTGCCTGCTTGGCATTATCACAGTACAATCAATCTGATCTCTGGAAGGTGCCTAGCTTCTTTAAAATATGTCTATGAAACCTGGTTGGTGAAGTTTCCCACTTTGCATGATCAGTGAGAGTTTGATCAGTGATTTTTGTGACACCAGAATAATTAGATGGCTGGTTTCCAAGCTAACCCTTGTTATGAACACACACAATTGTGCTTTGAGCAACTGGGCACAAGAACATTCGAGTATAGCTTAGCTTCTCACATTACCAATCATCTTTTTCATTCTCAACGTGCTTCATAAACATTAATGATAGCCTGTCAAAATGTAGCTCGTACAAGTGTGATGAAGATTTAATCAGACTGAACAAAGATTACAGTCGGTGTTATTGTGAGCGTGTAATGTGACAGAGACAATAGAAGGTTTCTGAATGAGTTCTGCACTAGATAAATGCACTCCCATGTGTTAAGTGACAATTTGTCAAAATACCTTAAGTAATTTGTTGTCCTTTCTAGGACCCAACCCAGAATAAGGAGATGACTTAGTTTGGGAAATGGTAATTTATCCAAAGTACAGGGCATAAAATGGTTACTTGGCTTTTCTTTGAGAGATTCATTTAAAAGAGAGAAATAAAAAGATTCCAGGCAGGTCCAGTCAGGGGCCTAAAATGCTGCCAAGTTTCGTCAGCTTTAGCTCTGTGCCTACAATTAATTTTGCAATTGTTTCTGTCCACCTTCCCCAAACTGGTCTGTTATAGACAGCAGAACATGGAACAGGCACTCAGGCCACCCCAGACAGCTCCTTGTGCGTGCATGACTCACCTGGACATTGCTTGTGCTGCTCTCTCTCAACCAAAATTACGATGCAGGGCACAAGGAAGTATTGCGCTTGGATCCCATGTTCAGTCAGTGCAATTCCAAGAAGTATTTACCATGCAGCCACAGAAAAGGGCTTAGTGAGGGTTTCCATTGTGCCAATATCTGTTGCCCAGACAGCCTTCTTCAGCAATAAGCTCAGCAAACCAAGCATAAGCAAACAATTTTATCCCTAGTGTTTTTCAGAGGAATACTGGAAGTTCCTATGACAGCAGAAACATTACAACAGCTCGTGAATAGTTTCCTGAAAAGCTCTAGGACAGTGATTGTGAGTTCTTCCCCTGTACCACATTAGAAATAAGGCACAAAAAACCACATCCACAACTTAGAACTAATCCTGCTATCACCACTGTGACTCCCCCGACCTTAATTAGCCACTCCTTCCAGTAAAGACACTGTGCTGCACCAGAACAGTTTGAGAATGAAATTCAAAGATTTTAACATTTAAAGACATATTGTTGGTTTCAGCTTCATTTTAAAAAACCCCTAAGCCACAGCAGGATACTAAAGCAGGGCAAAATAAGTGAGGATGTGCAAGATTGCAGGTACTGCTTCATCAGCAGGAAGAGAAATACTCCTCTCACTCCCAGCCTGTGCAGCATCACACTGCTAAAGAACTTTGGTAGGAAAAACTGCCAGTAGGTATCATGGTTTGTAAATCACTTTTTTTCAGTAATTATTTTGGAAGTTAAGAAATTCTATGTCCTCATTTTGGTCTTTGGTACAGTTGATGTAAGCAAAAGCAGCACAGCTCTAGGGTAGCACCATTTGCCTATGCCTCTTAGTCCTGCAATCCCATAAAAGCAGATCTGTAAACAGTTGTCCAGTCTATGCACATTTCAAGGAAATTTTCCCCTTAATTAGCTTTAATTTGGTCCTACAGACAGGGAAGCATCTGTGGTTGGAGCATATCAGGAACACTCCTGAAGTATGTCTTCAATTAGTTTTGTCCAAAAGGAACTCAGTGAAGTGTTCGGGGAGCTCTGCAATAAAGACTCCGTGTGGGTGAGTGGGGGTGATAGAGAGCTCTGCTTCAGGAGCGGCCTCCTGATCTAAACTAACTCAGGATCTGGGTGCAGTTACTTTGGCTTTGACTGATTGCACTGGACAGCAGCACCTTCTCTTTGTCCAAACATACATGGAACAAGTTGAAATGTCTTGCGCCTTGACTCTGCAAGAGCTACAGGACCGCTCAATTCCTCTGGTCTCTCTTGTCATCCCAGAAACAGCCCAGGGAAATGACGATGAGCACTGGGGGTATGTGAAGTTCTGTTAGGATCTGGATGGAAGATACTCATTGTTTCTCCCAGCACCAGTTTTAGGCAGTCAAGTTTTCTTCAGTTGCAGAAAGAACCTGGAAAACAATCTTCTTTGCCTCCTCATCCCTTTGGATAGGAGTTATTAACAGGCAGATAGTGCCCAAGATATTCAAGAACATGAGCAAAAATTCCCAACCCTAGGGTGGGGTGTATTGTGGAGTTTTTTGTTGTTGGTTTTTTTGGTTTGTTTTTGTTGTGTGTTTGGGTTTTTTTTCGTTTTGTTTTGTTTTGTTTTGTTTTGTTTTTAACTGAGCAATTATTTGCAGTCCCCTTTTGCAAGGTGAAAAAATTAGATCCAAATGTCAGTTTGCAAGTTTAATGAGATTGTGGTTCATGCAGTATTTCAGAACAATACATCATTTGAATTTATATACTTAGTAAGGAAGCCAAAAAAGTTCCGAAAACAGGTCAAAGAAAATAAGGGGGTGTGAAAAGAATACTAAAAAAAGTTGTTTTATTTGTTTTACACTTTGCTGGAAAAAAAAAAAAAAAAAAGAGTGCTCACAGCTAAATGAGAAACTTGGCATGGATAAATTTTCAGGAATCAATTTTTGTACAGTAACTTCTAAACAAGCTAGACACAAGTAACAGCAGTGTTGCCCTTTTTATGGTATCTGTGCCAACTCCATTATTTGTTTTACATCATAATGATGTGACGAGGCTGATTTGTACTTTCCTTGGCTTCAACAACAATAGTAGCAAACTGATAAAGCTTAAGAGTAAAGTAGCTGATTAGCACTGGCAGCTTAGCCAGCAAACATCATAAAAAGGACTTAAATCAGAAATTGCATCTGTGCCCCTTGCTTTTGGCTGATAACAGCAAAATACAGAATACCAACAAATCAACCACATCCATCACCAACTCTGCTAAAACTGGCAAGGAGCAAGATTAGTGCAGACCTGACACAAAATCTGTCAACACTGAGCCTGTTACCTCTATCACCCACATAAGGTGTCATCTCTATTAAAAGGTAAGGGAGACCTTGGTGTCAGATTTAAAAAGCTAAACATAAACCACTTCTCATGAGACAGTTTACTAAGTATTTGAAGCCTCAGCACTGTCATACCCTGCCCCACACTATTCAAAGAAGGGTGCAAGCCAAATAACAGCAAGCTCAAAAGAACAACCCTCTTCCCTGGGGAGAACATTGGACACCTGGTGCACTTGCCTTTTGTCCCTCGAGATGATGCCCAGGAGAAAGCCACACGCTACAGAGGATGAGCGTTGCTTCTTGGCAGAGAGCACAGACCTGACCAAGCTTTCAGAAAAGCTTTCAATGTCACAAGGCTGGTGCTGTTTGTGTCCCTGAAGCCCCAGCTTTAGTGACACCTTGATTTCTTCCACTTCACTTGCCCAAAAAATCTGCTGCACTTTTTAAATACAACTGCATTCTGTACCATGTTTTATTCATAATTACAACTGTGCCTGAGGACACACACCTCAGCATGGAACCCCACGACATTACTTCAAGGCAAAGTTGGCATTAAATTAATATTACATGCATTAATAAGATATTCCTTTGGCCATTTGGAACACAGAGAGGTCAGATGTTCAGGAACAATCTCTATTTCAGCACCTGAAAAACAACACTCAGCTCACTTTTTTCTTTTCTTGACAGAAGTTAGGTAGAGTGTAAAAAATACCAAGTTTAAACTGTGCGCTTATCAAATAAAGCTAAACAGGGTATGAGAAATTTGATGTTTGATTTGGTACAGGAAAAGCAGCTGAGAGAGGTGGAAAGCAGCTGCATTTCAAAGGGAAATACTGATCTAGAGTCCTCGCAGGAACAAAGGGACACAACCTGAGCTCCAGCTTGTTTATCTAATAACTGCAAGATGAAAAACAAAGCCCTGTTGCATGTGAAAATGTACTGCATATTTTATCTTTTATGTATCAATTTCATTCAACACTGAATACATACAGAGTATCAAACAGTGGATTCTGAAATGTTCAATTAACAACACCATTAGAAAAAATATTTAACCTTTGAGTCGGGAATTGAACTCACACTAAACCCAAAATCTGACCTGCACACAGCAACAACAGGTTGCAGACTGATTGCTCCAATGCACTACGCTTTTATATACTGTTAAAAGGGACGCAGTGTAAGCTCAGACTTGGACTCATCGAAGCGCCCTAGCACAAAAGTTCAAATTCCAACCAGGCTGACTCAGTCCTTCCGCCTTCCAAAGTACATAAATCTAATTCCATGTAGTTTTACTGTGAAAGGAACTCTAAAAAGCAGGGGTCCTCCTCCCTGCTGTGTCAAAGCTGAGGATTCCCTCCCCTACAATACTTTCAGTTGTTCCCTGCCATTCTTCATGCAAGAACCGACTGGCGGGCTCCATGTTGGATCCAGCAATCAGGTTTCGTGTTGATATTAAATATGTTACTTTGAGAGCCCAATATCAAGTTATAGAAATACTTACAGAAATGACCTGGTGCAGTAATTTACAGGTAGTGCAATATAGCTCCAAAAACTGGTGACCAAAAAAACCCCTAACTGCATTTTAAGATGCATAACCTAAAGCATTATAGAACAGTGGCATGAAATCCAAAATTAAAAGTTACTGTTTGTTTTCTTACAAATACCTTGCTTGCAAAGAAATGTTCTTGAATGCTAGCAATATTCAGGATACACCAAATTTGCAGACAATTTACAGGCAGAATTGTTTGGCCAGTGTCCATAATGCAGTCACTAAGGACTTACTGTAACTCTTCTACCTTCAGTAGGTGTGGGGAAAGCCAATGATCTTCATTAACATCAGTAAAAGCAAGGCAGCATCACAACAAAAAGCAGAAAAGATACTTACATTAAATATTTTCATTATTCTTTTTCCATCAAGTGGTTTTCGCAACTATCAGCTGAGGTTGAACAGACCCAGATCTCCCTAGCTCCACTGAGATTCTTCCCACAGGAACTAATTTCCAGTATTTTTGCATCTCCAGCAAGGAAATAAGGCAATAGATCTAGAGAGACAATGACTTCAGAGCCACCTAACAGAAGGGCAGAAAAGATAATTATGTGCTCAACTGAAGCATTACAGCAAGTGAGGAGAAAAAAAAAAGTATCTGGTGCAAGATAAACAGGTAGAAGTGTTTCTGAGAGAACAGCTGCTCGAGATTTTATCTTGTGATGATAAAGAAATGAGTCATCATCCATCACTATGAATAAACTCTAAAGTTAAATCATTTGATGTGGTAGCTTAAAACCACATTCAGTTTTAGATTCTTTTCTAAACCTACAT
>WEIT01007851.1:11524-24787 GCA_013389985.1 Dryoscopus gambensis | reverse complement strand
TTTTTGTGACAGGTATTTCAGAGGGGCAGCGGCTCCTCTGATGCTGTTCCAAACCGTCCACTTGTGACCCTTTGGCTGCCTCTAATTGCGTAAAGAAACAGCCCCTTGCTGTGCATTATAAGTGTCACTTTGCCTTGGAACACGTACACACTGATCTTACCTCAGCTGACGTGCAAAATAAGCAAGTCAGTGGTTGTTCAGTCATTTAATCTACAATTGGATAGCACTAGCTGGTGAAATAAACCCTTGAGCTCTTTGTGATGAAAATACCAGCGCCTTGCCCCACTGTAACCAACCAGTGAGTTGGGAGGCTCAGGGTCATTATGGGACTTTTCAACCTGCTGGATTGCTTCACCACGGTTTAATTCCATTATCAAACAATTTGATCCATGTAATCTTTATTTTTGATGAAAGAATATTCTAACACTTCTCCCTTTTGAGTCTTTGATAAAGGATTTTTCATTCTTTTTGAGGGAACAACATCCAGGGGAGGACCAGTATTAGCTGCAATGTCCAGTGCAGCAGGGGAAGAGGAGGTTCAGGCTGAGCCCTTGGTTTACTTCAACCGCCAGTAGCATCTGGGTTGTCGGGGAGACCTTCCAGAGGAGATCGTGACAGCAAGGATGGGGATGCTTATCTCCTGAATATTAGCTTTCAGAAAGCTGACAGCACATCTCTGCTTAGACCACTGTGCTAAAATCTGAGAGCAGTTAATCTTGTTCAAAGAAGGCAGATATGCTCTGGGTTTACCTGTAGAAATTCAGGAGTTTAATGGCATGACTTTTATTTCAGTGAATTGTGAGGGCTGAGCTGAAAAGTTATGCATTTGTAGTGACACTGTCTAGCTGTCATTTACAAAGAGGGTTCTTCTGCTTCTAAAAGTTCAGGTTTTATTCGTCTTATTTTTTGCAATTTTTTCTCCTTCTGGAGAAATAGTCTGCCAGTTTATTTTTAGTTTTGTATGAGAATTTCTAAAGTTAAGGAGGAAAGAACTGTGGACTCAACATGCACTTGGTGCCATAAATGTATTGATGAAGAAGTGTTTAAGTGGGCTGCAACGTTGAAGTCTACATGATGCTTTTTGAAAAGTTTTAAATGTCTTACTCTCTGTAATGGGAAGTACAAGCCACAGTGTACTGGTCTTTCTGGTTTTTTGCCATTGCTTCTTGTGCTAATGTTGGAAATGGCTTTTGAAAGATGTTTGTTTTGTTAAAACATGTTCTTGCTAGGATATGTTATTACCTTATGGAAATTCTTTTTTGTTTTGTGCAGGAGGAGCTCAGAGAACTGCATGAAGAACCAACTGATCCTCAGGTGCAACAGGAAATAATTAATAGCATTGAAGAAGTTTATTTTTCCAATGACTCCTTTGATATTGTGAAGTATGAGTTAGAGGTAAGCTGTCATCTTAAAAGAAAAAATGGTAGCATAACAAAAAATGAAGACCAAAAGTATGCTTGTTTCAATGAGCTATTTTTTGTTTCTTAGATCTTGCATTAATACAACACTGTATTCACCTACGTCATCTTGCAGTCGTATGGAGTTTCTAGCATAGAGTATTGGTGTATATATATGGTATATAGTCTCTTCTTTTAATGTGGTAGAATTAATAGAAGATGTGCTAACAGGCATTTCCTAATTTAAAGTATAGTGAAAAAGTCAAGATAGTGGAGGAAAAAATATTTGATTTTTTTATATTTAATATGTAAAATGTTCTATATTTTGTGTCTTTTTTTAGCAAACGGAGACAATAATTTCTGTGATTGGGTGGTTGTGTGTATACAAATATGGCATAAAATAAAGTAACTTTGAGGCAATTACCTTATTAAATGAGGCAATTATGATCATATGTTGTATATCTTAACACTAATTGATTTCGGTATCCATCATTTGAAAAAATGGATTAATTCTGCAAATTAGATTGCAGAAGCCATAAGAATGTTTCTTTAATGAAACTGATTGCCTACCTAATACTATGTGTGAGTTAACATTCTTTAATTTCTCACTGATTTTAATTTATTATTTAAATGCAGAGGCTTCCTCCAGTACTTAGTCTTCAGGAACTGGAAGAGTACAGAGACAAACTGAAACAACAGCAAGCTGCTGTAAGTAAAGTTTTTTTCCTCTGCACCCTCACACAATTTGTTGTCTTGTTTATAAGTCTAGCAGGAAGAGTAACTGAAAAAGTTTTGATTTCTTAAACACATTAGATACTAAGTTTTTTTTTTTTTGATATTATATTGTGTGCCTTTATAGTGGAAAATCATCTCGAAATCATATAATCATATGAAATCATGGAAGTAAGTTTTAGTTAAGTACTGTAACAAGGAGCAAATGTGCTAACTATTTCTTTAGAAACTTGACTTTTTGAGTGTTTATCTTGTAGCGTTCAACACGGTGCTGAAGAGTGCAGTAGTATCTCTTTGAGGGATTTCTGGCAATGTAAGACATAAGATGTTTTTAAAACTCTCTCCTTGAAGATGCTATTTTCTCTTACATTTAATTTGCCCATATGTTAATTGTTCACAAGGGTTTTTAGTGAACACTGATACACAGCTGTTATGTAATAAACCAAATGAAATGTAATGAGTAGTAACTATGAGGAATGAGGAGAAATCAGAGTTGCAGTTTTTGAAAGGTGCTTGTTATGTTGGAGACTTCTTAATTTTCTATTCATGTATTAATTGTTGTTCCATTGCTCTTTTGAGATGAATAACATGGTGCAGGAAACAAATCTATTAACTGTAGCATTTGGAGAGTATCTGCAAGTAAAAGAGAAATAATAATTCTAATCCATGTCTTTAAATAAATGAAATGTATAGGAGAATGTTACTTGTTAACAATACATAGAAAGCAAGTACCTTCTGCCTTAGGCTGCTTTCCCCATAATATGTCTGTGAAGTTTTGTGGAAGATTAGTGAGAAATTGAGGAAATGAATATTCCACGTTTCTCACCAAGATTTATAAGGAAAGAAGTTGGAAGTGAGTGGGAGGTAGTTGGTTTTTTGTGTGTTTGTTTGTGTGGCGTTGGTGTTGTTTTTTTAAGTCTAAGAGGACATCAGCTGGTGACCTTGTTTTGCAAGGAAGTGCTTTCAAGTCCGAGACAATTTCACTGAGATATGCTACATAATCCTAATATGTGTTATCAATGTCATGGCCGTTTTTACCTGCAGAATGGGAACTGGCTGCAGCTGGGGGAGTAGTTTCAGGGCATGGCTGCAAACATTTGAACTGGAAAGTGCATGCAGCTAATGAATAATAGGAGAGAGAACTGAGCACAAGGTTTCCAGTAAATGTGACCAGATGTGTCTTCCTTTTAGAATAAAATCAGGTAAAAACTCTCAAAGCCAACACTTTTGACAAAAAAAGCCAGAAACATGTGCCTGTTTCTTGCCTCACCATCCCCTCCAGTCAGGATTGGTCCTTGCTTGTTTCTTTTTTAATCTTGTCAAAATGTGTTTCTCGTATAGGAAGGAATTATTTCCTCCTTGGGCATGTGCCTAGGTGCTAAAATTTCTTATATGCTGTATTTCATGTCCTTATGTCATATTTTCAGGTACAGTGTGAGAGACTGTTGTATATTTTCTTCTTCTGTCTCAGTTATTATCCGTTTATCTTGTGATGGGTCATTTAGAGTACTGTCTGCAATAAAGGACATTAGTGTCTTTCCTGGAAGACAGAACTGCAGGATGTTGTATGTTGTTATTTCAGTCCAAGAAATATTTTAATGGTGAATGGATTATTAGATAGAGGATTCAAGAAGCCTGTTGACATATCATACAATACCTCTGTTTTTGCAAAAACCTAAATACTGCCTTTTTCACTTCAGTGTCTGTATCTACAGCTGGCATAGGAATTTACAATAGTAGTTTGGAGATAACAGCAACTTCTAAATTTCTCTAATGCAAAGCACTTACATGAGTGTGAATTAGAGGTACTAGAGCTCTGATCTTCCACTTCTCACTGACTGTTACCATCTGCTTTTGCACAGCCGATCATGGTCATCTCTTTGTTTTCAGGGTCACTGTAGACTTATTTTCTGTAGTTTGCTCATTATTTTGCATTCCACTGGAAGGATCTCAACTTGCTTAAACTTTTTTTAATATATGTATGAAGACAAGTTTAATTTGTAGTTGTCTTGGTACAGAAAATTTGGATTACAAAGGCTTTTTAGTTGTATGTCTGCTAGACTTCATTTTAATTAGTAGTCTAGTATCCTTAGCTATATTGTTTTTTTCTTCAGGAGATGAAATATTTTTTACTGAGGTGATTAGGAAAGAGAAAATTGTTTGTCCCTTCAGCAAACATTGTTGGCAGGCATTGATAACCACAGTCACATTCAGTGCTAGCAGCTGCAGTTCAAGATTCCAAGACTTAGCACAGCACAATTGTATGGAAGATGCTAAAAGGGGTGTGACAGTTTGGAAGTGAATGAAGTAAGTGGGGATAATATTGCTCATCTGAAAAAATATCTGAGAGAATAGCTTGGAAGCTGAGAAAGAAAAGTAACATCACTAAGTTCTGGGACAGAAAAAAAGTACCTGTGACAGGTGCTTGACACTGTTGAGGTTGTTATTAGTTAAGGGTAACTGAGGATGTGCAAAACAAAAGGAGTGTAAAAACTGAAAATGAAATGTATCTTTTATTCAAGTGTACTGCTTGAACATTGCTTAACAGTGAAGATTCAAACTGTTAGGTTTGTACTAGAGCATTGAATAACTAGCAGGTATATCTATGTACTAAAGTTTTTTACAGGTACAGGACAAGAATGAAGAATATGTTGAAAAAAAGAGGTGAAAATTTCACAGTACACAGACTGTGGAGTGAACAAAATTTCTTAAGGGCCCCAAGGTCATGTAAGCTTGTGTAGCATTTGCCCTGATAATAGCCTGTCCTGACCCCATCTCGCTCTGGAGTGGTTCTTTTGCTGTACTGCAGAGGAAAGCTTTATTAGTTATAGAAAAACTAGAAGGTTAAGAGCAACTGAAAAGTTTTAAAATTGCTTTGTGGTTCTGGCCTGCTTTTGATATGGAAGGAGGAAAGCATAGCTGGGTATATGCCCCTTGTCCACATTTCCACCCGATGACATCAGAATACTTTGAAGACCATTTATGTGCAAGTGCTCTTCCGGTGGATGGGAATTGGGCTGGTGGAGCTAATATAAGTTTGTTACAGGAATGCTGATTGAAGAGCTCAACTTCATGCTGTGTTTGACTAAGCAGTCAAGTTTAGAAAAGCCTCTTTGTTTCTCTTTGACAGTAGTGCATTGTGGGCTGGCTGTCATAGCCAATTTTATTTTCATTTCTGAGAGTATTGTTCCCCCAAAAGAATATAGAGCAATACCAATAATTTCTTTGTTAGGTTTGAAACTGTTTCTTAAATATTTTTAGTGCCTGCTGGAAAACAAAACTAAATACACTATTCTTAAGGTTGCATTTATAAGACTGTTAGTGTTGGATTTCTTTTTAAGCTTCTGTGTTTGTGCAGAAGAGATTGATTAAGGTAACAATGCCCAGTTTTTAAATTCAATACAGAGAGCAGCTTTCAGGAGCGTTCTACTTAGAATTCTACTCAGAGCAATGGAGAAAACTTTAAAGTATACATATTCTGTGTTCTAAAGAAAGGGTATAATGTGTAGAGGGTGAATATTCCTTTTGACATAGTTTTATTTTAATACAATATCTGTATGAAAGGTAGGTGTCCTTATGGCTTTCTTAAATCTCCACATGTTGTGGTTTAACTCTAGATGGCAATGAAGTATCACTCAGCCTCTCATTTCCCTACCAGTGGGGTGGGGGGGAGAATGGGAGAAGTAAAAGTGAAAAAGCTTATGGGTTGACATAAAGGTAGATAATGTAAAAGACATAGCCAAAAATAGGTAAAGCAAAAGGAAGTGAAGCAAAACAAGGAATTGATTCACCGCTTTTCATGGGCAGGCAGCTGTTCAGCCTTCTCCAGGAGAGCAGGGCTCTGTCATGTATAGCAGTGATTTGTGAAGACAAATGCCATCACTCTGAGCATTCTTCCCCTTCGTTCTTCTCCCCCCAGCTGTATATGCTGAGCATGACACCATATGTTTGGGATATCCTATGGGTCAGTTGGGGTCAGCTGTCTCAGCTATGTCCCGTCTCAACAATTTGTGCACCCCCAGCCCACTTGCTGGCAAGGTGGTTCGAGGAGTAGAAAAGGCATTGATTCTCTGCAGGCACTTCTCAACTGCAACACCGTTGTGTTATCAAAACTGATTTCAGCCCAAGTCCAAAACAGCCCCATACCAGATACTTTGGAGAAAATTGACTACCCGAGCCCAAGCCAGCACACCGTGCTGTATGGTTAACTTAAATTTGTACTCTAGCAGTAGCATGAGCAGAGTGTAAACACTTGCAGTGTCCCAAATTATTTCTATTTGCTATTCTAGCACGTTCCTCAACAAGCAGAGAGTTGAGTAGTCTAAAAATGCCCACTAATCCCTAGATGGAACGGTGAATGTTTTTCTTATCTTGGTTCTAAGGAAAGCTGATCATATTTTTTATGACTTTTTTAATGTGTTGTGGAATATTTATTAATAAATTTGAAAAATGCAGAATTTAGTGATAATCACAAACGTGTAGAACTTTACTATGGGGATGACCTACTTGATTGAGATTGCTGTGTATCACATGGAGTGTTCTTCTTTTTAAGGTATCTAAGAAAGTTGCAGATTTAATCCTTGAAAAACAGCCTGCATATGTTGAGGTAAGACAACTAACAGTTACTTTTCAAGAATAAACTGCTCAATTTTGTGCTGTTATAATGCTGCAGTTGTGTCATTATGGTAATTTGTAGTAGGGATGCTAGTGCCTGGTTGGAACCAGCTTTTTTTGTATGCTAAAGCTCTGTCTCTATAGTGAAACCCAAAAGTGTACTGAGTTGAAGGTCCTTAAGATGATAAAGGTTTTGGCATATAGTCATTTTAAGAAGGCTTTCTGAAGACATGAATTCACAGGCTTGGCGATTAGGAAAGAGAAAATTGTCCTTTCAATACCTGTAATGGACTTGGAACAGGAGCTGCTTTAGTGCCTGTGTTTAGGAGTGGTTTCACATCTTATTCCATAAGACAAAGCAGCAGTAACCTTTCTTAAGATCACTTAACGGCCACTAATCTCAGGCAGTTGTGAGAATCACAGAATCATAGAATATGTTGTGTTGGAAGGGACCCACTAGGATCATCGAGTCCAACTCCTGGCCCTGCACAGAGCCATCCCCAAGAGTCATGCCGTGTGCCTGACAGCATTGTCCAAATGCTTCTTGAACTCTGGCAGGCTTGGTGCTGTGACCACTTCCCTGGGGAGCCTGTTCCAGTGCCTAGACACCCTCTGGGTGATGAATCCTTTTCTAATATCCAAACTAAACCTCCTCTGACACAATTTCAGGCCATTCCCTTGGGTCCTGTCACTGGTCACTACAGAGAAGAGATCAGTGCCTGCCCCTCCTCTTCCCCTCATGATGAAGTTGTAGACTGCAATGAGGTGTCTCCTCAGTCGCCTCCAGGCTGAACAGACCAAGTGACCTCAGCCACTCCTCATGCAGTTTCCCTGCAAGGCTCTTCACCATCTTCATTGCCCTTCTTTGGATGCTCTTTAATTTCTTAACGTCTTTCTCATATTGTGGCACCCAAAAGTGCCCCCAGCACTCGAGGTGAGGCCACCCCAGTGCAGAGCAGAGTGGGACAATCCCGTCCCTTGCCCGGCTGGCGATGCTGTGCCTGATGCCACCACAGGACACGGTTGGCCCTCCTGGCTGCCAGGGCACTGCTGACTCATATTCAACCTTCTGTTGACCAGGACCCTGAAGCCCCTTTGCACAGCGCTGCCTTCCAGCCTCTCATTCCCCAGTCTGTCTCTACATCCAGGGTTGCCCCATCCCAGGTGCAGGATCTAGTGCTTTACCTTGTTGAACTTCATCCTGTTTATGATTGCCCAGTCCTCTAATTTGTCAGAACTTAATACAGTTGGTGACTGCCCAGTCCTCTAAGGTCTCTCTGCAGGGCCTCCCTGCCTTCAAGGGAGTCAACAGCACCTCCCAATTTTATGTTGTCTGTGAACTTGCTGAATATCCCTTCCAGTCCTGTGTCCAAGTCGTTAATGAAGATGTGGAAGAGCTGAGGGCCTAAGCTGGAGCCCTGTGGAACCCCGCGAGTGGCAGGCCACCAGCCTGATGTCACCCTGTTGACTAAACCCTTTGTGCCTGAACCGTGAGCCAGTTGCTCACCCATCACGTGATGTGTTTATCCATCTGTGTGCTGGACATTTTTTCTGGAAGGATACTATGAGAGACAGTATTGAAAGCTTTGCTGAAATCCAAAAAGGTTACATCAACTGGCTTCCCTTGATCAGCTGGGTGGGTTACCTTGTCATAAAAGGAAATTGGGTTTGACCAGCAGGATTTTGCTCTCATGAAGCTGTGCCAGCTGTGACCAATGACTGCATTGTCTTTCAGGTGTTTTTCAGTACCTCCCAGAATAATCTCCATAACTTTACCAGGCAGTGAAGTGAGACTGACAGGCCTATAGTTTTTGGCCTGTCTTGTTCTTCTTGAAAACTGGGACAACGTTTGTCAGCTTCCAGTCAACTGGGACCTCTCTGGATTCCTGAGACTGCTCAAAAATCGAGAGGGGTTTTGCAATTACATCAGCCAGCTCTTTGAGGATTCTTGAATGAATCCCATGAGGCCCAGTAGATTTGTAGGCATCCAGCTGGAGCAGCAGATCCCACACAATTTCAGGATTGACTGGGAGTTGATCATTCTTGCTGTTGTGATCCTCTAACTCAGACCCCCTTGGTCTGTCATCCATGTTGAAGATGAAAACAAATAGAATCTCAACATGTCAAAGATCTCCAAGAGCAGAACAAAGCAAAACTCCTTTAGCTGCTTGCAGTAGAGTATTGGCATGGCTTCTCTTCTTTCTTCCAAAGTGTATTTGCAACAGGTGTCATAATGGTTCTCTAGGGGAAGGGGTTTTTTTTCTATTCGTTTATTCTTAATACTGTCCCTCTAACGTTTGGTCAGCACTTCCTGATTTTACCTGATTGTTACACAAAATGTCATGGAGAACTCTGTGAAGTGAAAGTGGCAATTATGTTAATCTGAGAATGATCATGTGGTGAATACTTCTGTTTGTTTACAGCACCTTGCATCACCATTGTTATACTGGTGATTATGGCAGTTCTCATTTTGGGCAAGAAGCTGGAGAGAGTGTGGAAGAACAAGGATGGCTTCCTGGCTATTAACCTGTGGGTAGATGTCATGGAGCTGCAATTATTTTCCTCTTTCATCCAGAGGACAGAACATCCTCTTATGTTTGCTTGTTCTTATGGCCAGTGCATCCAGCCTTACTGAGGTTGTGTTCTGGCACATTGCCAGGTGAAAGGAGTGCTGCTGTTTAAAGAAAAATGGAGGGGGAGAAGTGACCATTGCTTGTGTCATCTCCTACAATAGCAGGTGGAAGAAAAAGGCTGTAACAGTAATGTTGTGTCAGTTTTAGTTAAAGGAGTCAGGTGGGAGGCTATTGCAGAAGGAGGCTGCTAAGTGCTACTCTGGTTGAGTCTTCACAAGATGGTGTAGAAGGGGGAGAAAGGGTAATTTTATGGTTTAAAAATCTTCTGGTATTTTTCCACTATTGTGTGGCTTTGAAATTGATATTGTTGAGTGAGTGCTGCTTTTTCTGAATCCAGCAGCTTCACTTTGAAAACCTCTCGCTGCATAATGGAACTGCAGCAAATGTTCTTGCATTTTGCTGTGTAATGTTAATGTTCTTATTACAGCAACATCTTAGTGAGGTGCACCTGTTTTATACCTAGAAATGCTTTCAGATGTTCCAAAGGGACAGTTAAAAATCCATTGTGCCAGTAAAAATATTTTAAAAACTTTTCTTAAATGCATCTGTGCCTGATTAAGTCAATAATCCTTCAGTGTTACTTATGGGCACAGGCCTGCACAGAGTGATTCCTGTCAGTAGACTTATTGAAGATTTCTGGTGCGCATTATAGGACTCACTCTCCCATGGATTCATGAAATGAACCTCCTGAAGTGCTGTGTGAACTTGCAATAGCAGCTCCAGTTCAGTGTTCAGCTGCACTAACAGATCATTGGAAGAATCAAAAATGCAGTTGAACACAGCTCCTGGACCCACTCTCACTGTGCAAAGTGTAGTTTAGGGAAATCATGGTTTGAACCCCATGCCTAGTATGCAGTCTAACAGGCACTCCGGTGGCCACAAGAGGCGTGGCACAGACACAGCATAAGGGATTTACAGTTTTCTGTTCTTGGAAGAAAGGCATGCTTTAGGAACAAACAATGGGTGAAAGATTGCTTTTGGGAAGAGGAAAACTGTATTCAGCCCTAAATGCTGGGCAGAAGTCTCCCTCTTTGTGGATCTTTAGACTGCACTCTCTCCCTATTCCTCTCCATCCAGTCGTGTTGTCCGTGTTCAAAGGAGATGTTTCACAGTCTTTGCAAGAGGCGAGACTGGAGTGGAGTTATTCCTTATTGTATGCATTTCCTCATGAACAAGGGAACAATGGCTTTTTGAATAGCTCTGATATTTGCAAGTATGTTTTTAGAGAGAAGTAGGTATTGAGGAAAGTAGTCTTTGAATTTGGTTTCTTAAGGTATTTTGCGTATCAGCAGCTAAGCTGTCATTTGTACAAAAGCAACATTGGTAACATAAAGGAGCAGGTTTTGGTGGAAGATGCAGCTTAGTGATTTGGAGACTGACCAGAAGCTGATCTAAAACTGAACTGAACTTTGAACTCATTTTTGCTTGTAATATCTTTAGATTAGTTTTCAAGGTGAAAGTCTCCCTTTTCATGGAATGCACTTGATACATTTTGAAATGATGAGCAGAATATAACAAAAAAAAGGTCTTTTTTGTAGCCTGGGGAAAGAATGCACTTTTCTGCAGTGCTGTTCCTAACAAAAGAAATCCTAGTAGTTATATTTAAACATTTATTTTTTTCAAGGAGTTGAGATTATGCTAGGCACTTCACTAAGTCAAAATCAAGCTAAATTCAGGTCACCTCTGCTGAAGAGTTTTCAGCTGAAAGTCAACAGGATACAATTAACATTCATTATGATGTGACATCTATTAAATTGGTATAACACAAGTGCTTCTAAACAAGAAAATGCTGTGTGAAACATAATTTTTTTTTTGTTTTGCTGCTCTCTGGCATATTAATGCAAATTAAGCCCTGTGCTTCTGTCCCTGAAGCTTTGATCATTCTGTTGTAAGGCATTAACGGTACAGAAATTCTAAGGCTAAATGTGCTGTTAGTAAATGTAGAGGGTCCTACCACAATGAAAACGGATTTCAAATACCTTATCTTCAAAAGAGAATTGTATTTTAAAATATGGTTTATATTAATGCTACATTGCAGTGCTAAGTGTATATAAAATGACAAAACAAATAATACGGAAAGTAACTCTACAAAGTCATTATAACATCTCAAGAGAAATCTACTAATCAGTAGTCTTCACTGGTGTGTAGCACAGCTTTAACTTGTATATTTGTTTAACCTGTTGTCTCTCTGTAGGAACTTGAACGTGTTACATCATTGCAGACTGGCCTTCAGTTAGCAGCGGTTATTTGCACAAATGGAAGAAGGTATCTTGCTTTAACAACTGCAGAGATTGAAAATGGGGAAGTATTTAAGAAGAAATCTGTAAACCCAGGAAGCTGGCTTGCTGGTGGTATTTCCTGTTTATGTGCTGAACGCTATTAGCAGCAGCAGAGATACTGAAACAATTGCAAACTCTTGCAGCTCTCGATTTTGCAATTGGGAGTTCTCTTTGAAGCAGAAAGCTTCTGAGATACACCATTGATCCACAGACAAGTGCAGAAGAGAGGATGTACCTTCTTAGTAATCTGTTGGTATAATCTCATTTTCTGAGTTTCCCTAACAATGCTGACAATCTTATTTTCTACCATGGATTTTGGTGAACTTGTTAGAATTGATTAGAAGTAAGTTTTATTTTATGAATTGTTGAAGAGTATGTTAATTTTTAACTTTTGCAGACACCTGAATATAGCAAAGGAAGGCTTCACACAAACCAGTTTGGGGCTACTTGCAAATCAGAGGAAACGACAGTTGCTTATTGGACTGCTAAAGTCTTTGAGAACAATAAAAACACTGGTATGTACAGTTGTTTTTGTTCAGTAACAAATATTTTTCTTAATTTCTGTGTAGTAATAACTGGATTTTGTTTTGGCTTTTTTTTTTTTGCTTTTTTAGCAAAGAACTGATGTGCGTTTGAGTGAGATGTTGGAGGTAAGTCCCTACCAAACTGGTATAATTTGAAGCTATTCTAAGTCTACATTTGACAGTCATCCTAATTTTGCCCCTTCCTTTCCTCTTGCAGACAGGGTGTATGCATGGGATGAAATTATGATTTTATTCTTCTTTTAAATTGAGAATAGTTTCATATCAAATTAGATAGCCCCTCTGCCAGGGGAGAGTATTTTCTATCAAAAACTCATTCCTGCCTTTAGATCTAGGCACTGAAGCTTGAGTTAGGTCAGTAAAAATGCTGTGGAGTCTTCACTTATCCCTGCTCTCAGCTTATACCTCTTTTCCTTAGCTTGATACCTGGGGAAAAAAAAATGATCAGATTTAGCTGATTCTTGATATGCTGAGTCTGGATAAAGAATTGGTATATTACTGTACAAATTTATAGATGGGCTCCCTGGTTAGTTACTTTATTTGTAAATGTAGTAGCCTTCTTTCCTTATTCATTGGGTTGGCTTCTTAATTCAGTTGTAGAAAACATTGCAGCATGCAGGCCATGACACTGAAAATTCTGATACTGTTACGTATACTGCCTAAAAATGCAGTAGATACTGCACAGAGCAAAATAAGATCTTGTCTTAAGGTGATTATTGTATGAAAGCCTCAGGATTTTATTGACAGCTATAGTACGTCATGTAACAATTTCAACTTGCTAGTTTGCCAAATATTTACAGCTCATACTGGATGGAATGTCAGGATGACAATCCTCAGTTATTAAATTTGGAAATTGAATCTTAATAGTTTTAAGATTCTGTGAATTTAATTCCATCTTGAGTAAGTCACCTTGTGTCAGAAAACTTTCTTATTCTTTATCAAGCAAAACTGCACTCATTTTCAGGTGGCATAAATGCTTTCTGCTTAGTAAGCCCTGTACAATGATGAGCTTTTAATTTCTGTGCTGTGTTTTGCTACACAGGAAGTCAACTCTTCACTGTCTACT
>WEIT01007851.1:1138-11512 GCA_013389985.1 Dryoscopus gambensis | reverse complement strand
GTGAGGAGTTGCTGAGGAGATGTGGGTGTTGCGTTCACACACAGACCCTAATGTGTTATTATTGTAATTGATCAGTGATTTTTAAGGGCTGGAGCTCTGATTTTGGCTGAGTGCAGTTTTAGAGCTGTGCTCAATGTCTGCTCCCAGTAAGTTATCCCAACTGCTGGCCCATTTATTTTCTGTGCTCCAAGAAGTTAATAGGTTGAAATATGCATGAGAGCTGTTAGCAGCCACTCACAGAAGAGCATTTTGAAAGGCTTCTCAATTAAAAAAAGACCGGGAATGAAGGTACAGTAGCTTACAGGGCT
The DNA here is from genome assembly GCA_013389985.1 of Dryoscopus gambensis. Classification (NCBI taxonomy): domain Eukaryota; kingdom Metazoa; phylum Chordata; class Aves; order Passeriformes; family Malaconotidae; genus Dryoscopus; species Dryoscopus gambensis. Next base: position 11,204 of record WEIT01007851.1, on the reverse strand, counting down.
GGGCTGCATCTGGAATATGTTAGTAACATATTTTATGCAAGCTGGCTTTCTGATTTGAGCTCTGTTAGACTTAATGGAGTAAGTACAAGGTTTCCAGTGGATGTAAAAAGCTATAAATGCAGCACTAATTTTAGAGCAGTGTACTGTTCTGTTTTCATCTAATGGATAATGTATTTGGGGTTTTTGAATGTTTTTTTAGCTAAATTTGATCTGCATTAGAACATTGCTGTTAAAACCAATTTCATTTCAGAAACTCCTCTATGATAATAGCTGAATATAAATTACCCTTGCATTTTTACTCTTCAATGACTGAAATTCCAGTAACAGCTTTGCGTTTGAGCTCTCTAAAGCACATAATATAACAGATGTAATTATGACAAAAAATGGAAACTCTTAGCTATTAAAGAGGCTTTTTCTTCCTCCGAGATTCTTTCTGGTCTCATGTCTAATAGAATAAAAAAATAACAGGTATATCCAAGGCAATGCCCATGTTTTGTTGGTAAGGTCCTTGGGTTTTACATTTTTGTGTGTATGTTTTTGTTTTGTCTTGGCATCCTCATGCACTTCCTGATGGAGCTGTCTACCTCTTGGATAGTCTTCTTATATATTAGGACAATGCATCCATAGTGTGTTCTTTGTTTCCCAAGGCCTTCTGTGAGTCAGTTGTATTTAAATTAATTTTTAATGAGCTATAGAATGTGTCAATTTAAATAGTATTTATTTGGATGTAATGTTGGGAGTGTCTTCCTTGTCTCCTTTTAGGTTTTATAAACTATGGGAACAGCCTGCCAGTGCCTGAACTAACCTCTTTCCATGCTCATGAATAGATAACTGAGAAGATGTTAGTTGTTCTGTAATAAAAACTTTGTGATGTATTTTTTATGTATGCATAGGGAAACTATACAGCAAGTTGTTTGCATAAGGTAATGTAATACATAGTGTTTTCAGATGTTGCTGACATCTGCTTCTAATTCTAAACTACTTGCACATTAAGTGCTGCAGTAGATGCTCACTATTTACTGTATAGACAGAAAAGGCAAAGTATTTTATTCTTAATGTTTATACATAAGCATGCAAGCAAAAATGGGTATTGCACTGTTGCTTCAGATGAATTTTCAATTGTATTTTATCCTAAGGAAGAGGATTATCCAGGAGCTATTCAGCTGTGCTTGGAATGCCAGAAAGCTGCCAGCACTTTCAAACACTACAGTTGTATAAGGTAGGGTGATATTGTGCAGATTTCAGCTTCTGTATGATTTTATTTGTAAATGGTATACAACAGTGGTCATTAATTTTCATTCTTTAAAAAAAGTTTAAGGGAAAAGTAATTTTCAGCTTAGAAAAGTAAAATTGAAGCAGTTACAAAAGCATGAGTATCCTCTGTAGTTTCCCACCTCTACCATGACTAACCAGGCTTCACAATCTAACAGTATATAATCAATGTTTGGACTATATAATTGTTTTGTAACTGTTGTTAATATGATGGCAGGTAAAATTTCCACTTAAAATTAATTATAAGTGTGCTATAACCTCCAGCCTAGAGATACCTGAGCTGAGTTTTTAATGAGACGTTTTTATTCTCGAATTAATTTGCCTATAGCAAGATGGCTTCTGCAGGATAACTTACCCTAATTCTTGGCAATGAAATTAGCAAGTGCAGAGTTTCATGCTGACATGAAGAAATTGCTTTCAGAACCAAAACTAATCTAAAGATCTGCAGTTTCTAACTTAGACTTGATGTTCCATTGCTTTAAAAAAAAAAAGGCAATAGCAGGAAATGCTCATAAACTCCAGGAGGAGATGTAGTAACATCAGGTTATTATGGAGGTCCCTCTGTTTGAAGGCTCGTTGTGTGTGGAAGAACAATAAGGAAATATTGGGTACTCTCTTTAGAGTTTAATGGCAGTTCTTTTTGATGCAGTTTTTTTTTCTATTTAAACTTTTCGTTGGAGGGTGTTGTACCCAATTTATCTAATAGAAACCAAAAATGGGGTGTCATTTAAGCATATAGAGCTAAGTAGAGAAGCTAGAATCTGTCTTTTGATGATTAACGTAGACCTCTTAGGAGAAGAGAAGTACAGAAGGAAGTTGTTTAAAATCAGATATAGTGATTATTTAATGGAAACTGTGCTTTCTGTGCTTGACGAGAATACCCTACCTATTTCTTTGTTGCTTTGACCCTTCCAAACAAAAACATACTAGTTATATTTTTTGTCTTTTTTTAATTGCTGCTGTTCTGAAATTTTTAAAGCTGATTGTTGCAAAGGTGCAGTGGTGCCTTTCTTTGTCCTAAATAGTTTCTCTTATGGTAGATATTTTTGTTCATCTTTTATACCAACTTCAAAAATTTTTATGAGAAAGCTTAAGTTCTCTTTTCCCTATAGCATTTCTTTAAGGGGTTCCTGAGCAACAAATAAAAATTACTGTAGTTTGCAAAGGCTTAACAGTCCTGATGCTTCTGGGTACATTCTGCTGTAGACCACAGTGCCAAACCAAAACATTTAAAGCAAGTTTCTTGGGGGTTGGGAATGTCTTTGAATACTTGATTAAATCCTAGCAGGATGGGGTATTGTCTAGGCCCTCTTAGCACTGTTGCATTATAAACCTAGAATAATATGCCTTTCCACATAGCAGTGGTGTGATGATGCTAGCCTGACACAGCAACAGCAGCTTAATGGTTTATGATAAATTACTATGTTGTGGCTCAGTAGCAGGGTTTTTGGAAATAAGAAATGATCTGAAATATTTATATAATCATTTATATAAATTTGCATTTATATATTATATATCTAATCTAAACATTTTTTTCTTTCATCAATAGTGAGTTAAATTCAAAACTGCAAGACACCTTGGAACAAATAGAGGTAAGAATTAATATACTGATATTTAGTATATGTTAATATTTAACTTCTAAGTATGTGTTAGTATTTAATCTCTAAGTAATAGAGCTTTCTAATACAAAGTTGTTAGCAATTACAGAATGTGTACATTTCTTTCAAATACTCTCTTTGGATGCTGTAGCCATTGCTGTTCATGTCGACTTTCATTCTGTAATAAACCTAAATGCTCTTTAATATGTTACTGTATTATGACCCAGTTCACTAGTTGTGCCCACTGTAAGTGGCAGAGCAGTCAAATTAAAAGAGTCACATAACATTTAAAGTACTGAATTTATGTGAATTCTTTAGACTACTTCTCTAAATAGTTGTGAAAAATAACAGCAAGCCAGTAGGTTTGGATAAGAGATACAAGAGATCACAATTTCACAGGAAATTTTAGAGGTCAGCAAACTGGAATAGGATCTGTGCTAAGCCATAGGAAATAAGACTTGAATAGCTGTGAAGGATGTGACTAAGGTCAGTTTAAGTTGGTGGATAGTATCACAAAAGCAAATGAATATAAAATGTCTTGCTGGAAACTGGTGGCAAAAAAGGGAATTCTGTAAACTCCACTACCAGGTAATTTGGAGCTGGAACTTGGCACGCTTTTTGTAAGAACTCTAGCAATGTAGGTATGTATAATGTACATGTGATGCATGTAATACATACACATACGATGTTTAGCAGGAACCTGAATTAGCTATTTGAACAGCTGACTACACCTGTTGCATGTGCTCTTTAGAAAGTCAGACTAGCACATGTTTTATCAAATTATTTACCTTGTTATTTGATTCCTTGTAAAATTAGAACTTTGTTAATTTCCTTCAGTTATGTCTTTGTACTTCAGCTTTTATGCAAAGCTTTTTTTGTTCCTTTAGTCTTTCTCTGATAGTGCTTTATTCAGAGCATGTCTGGTTCAAAAGAGCTGATGGAATGACTGTTTTCTTCCCACTCTCACCCAGGCCTTGTGAGAGTGAGTACTCTCATTTTTTCCTTGTGAGCAAATATTGATGTTGCTTAAAAGTAGACATGCATCTTTACTTCCTTCCAGTAACAGCTTTGAAGAGCAAATTCTGGTCTTATCAATATATGATAAAATTTGCTATATTGGTTGGTGAAAACAATTCACACCTAGCTAAATAATCACATTCAACATTTTTATTTATTACTTGTGAATTTATAAAAATATCTTACTTTCTTCTTGTGAAAGTATCTTATTTTCTACTGGAGTTATGCCTGTACATATGGAAGAAACCTAAGTCATCCTGGGGTCCATGGAGTATTGCTGAGAAATACATGGTCTAATTAATATAGAGTATTATTCTGCTAGTTAAGATTTCAGTAATGAGTCTTTTCAATAGTTGAGTGCCTCTACTTAAATCCATTTATTTTCCTTTTTTTATCTTCTTTTAATTTAGGTTTTAATATAGATCTTACTTTTATACTATGTTACAAATAAAATGCAAGATGGCTATAGTAGAAGGAACTATTGAAAAATGTAACTGAAAACATTAATGTTCTCTGTGTTTAAGAGCTCTGTTCATGGGCAGTTGGATATCCTGATTTTTCTCTTTGTACAGATGTTCTGCAAGGAGCAAGAGAAGGCTTTTTTTTTTTAAATCAGTATATGGCTGAAATTCAAATTGCTGAGTAATGTTTTAGAGAAGTTCTGAATCTTTAGGTTACTTGTCCTTTTACCATTTGGCTCAGGGAAGAAAGTACAACAAGCAATCACCATGAAATCTCTAGGATTAAAATCAAAAATATTTTGTGACTAACGATGTAATTCATGAAAATTTTCCAATGGAGCAAGTAGAAGTACATAAGAGACTAAAGACACATCTACTGTGGTTTCTATTTTTAAGAGCAAGACTATACTGCAAGATCATGAAATAAGAATTGAAATGGCTTTGGTGTCTTTCAAGGAAAGAAAATACTTTCTAGCTGTGTATGTTACTGTATGTTATTGATTCCTCCTGCTTTTAGTTTTTGCATTGTTGGTTGAAAATAACTAGTGTTAGGCTGTGTGTCTGAATAGATTACAGATTCTAAGTGAGAATTATGTTATTAAGCTACATAGTCAAATTCTTGAAAGCTTTATTAGTCATTAAATACATGATCCTATTGAATTTTTTTTTCACTTAGTTTACATAATAGGCGAACTTCATTCATTGTGGAGCTGTTCAGTATGCTCAGATGCAGCTCTGCTGGCAGAACCAGTATTTGTGTGTCTACTTTCTTTTTTGACTCTCTCAGGTACTGATTGTTGTGCTGACGTAGTATTCTATAAATGGCTGTCTTGCCAATGATTTTTTTATTCAGATAGTGTTAGTTCCATTTAAGAGATGCAGTCAGAGGGTTAAGAAGTCTATAATTGAATTGCTTGAGCTGAAACCCACAGATCTGGGTTTTTTAGGGGTGGAAGTAGACCAACTTAGAAATCCCAGCTCTGCATTACTGAGGTGCTAGGCTTTCTCAAAGTAAACATCACTTTGTATTTGACTTCAGTGAAGTAATGTTCTTTTCCTGGTTCTGGGAAGTGTTGAAACTCTTTGGCTGACACTGTAGTACTTACAACTGCAAGAGCCGACATTTAAGCATCTCAGAACAGTCAAGTCACACACCGTCTTGGTTACTTTACAACTATAATTATCAGACTGTTTAAATAAATGTCTTCCTCGCTTGCTGTTGTTTAAGTAATCTATTACTTGGCCTGTTTTTATTTAGTGTTTAACACATTTTTTCTTTCATTTTTATAGGAACAATTGGACGTAGCACTTTCCAAAATATGCAAGAATTTTGATATCAATCATTATACAAAGGTTCAGCAGGCTTACAGGCTGCTTGGAAAAACACAGGTTAGTACTTATCTTCTGAGGAAGTCACAGAGAATATTCATGTCACAGCATGAAGCCTTGAGTACTGTGATGGAAACTTATTTTCCTAATTGTTGTGGTTCAGTCCCAGGTGGCAGCTTAGCCCCCCACACCTGCATGCTTCCTCCCGCTTGGTGGGATGGCAAAGTCAGAGGGCAGGCAGGTGTTCAGCCATCCCCAGGACAGCAGGACTCCATCACGAGTAACAGTGACTTATGAAGACAAACTTCATCACTCCAAACATCCCCCTGTTCTGTCTTCTTGCCCCAGCTTTTATTGCTAAGGATGACACCACATGTTATGAAATATCCCTTTGGTCAGTTGGGGTCAACTGTCCTGGCTGTGTCTCCTTCCAAGTCCTTGTGCACCCCCAGCCCACTCTGGAGGATTGGGGTGAGAAGCACGAAAGGTCTTGACCCTGTGTAAGCACTGCTCAGCAATGGCTAAAACATCCCTGAATTATCAACACTGTTTCTAGCACAAATCAAAAACACAGCCCCATGCCCCATACCAGCTACTGTAAAGAAAATTAACTCTATCCCAGCCAAAACCAGCACACTAATGCTGATGGATCTTGCTGAGTATACAAAGGTTTTTATAATGCTCAGATAATTTAACAGTACTTGCTGAAGGTAGGCTGCGTGTTACTGCAACATGTAGCTTTTTGGACAGGTTATAACTGTAACAGTTGCATATTTCAGCTCTGTTTATACTACAGTTTGCACTATTCTTTGTATTTGGTCATGTGAATACTATTTTTTTGTACCTAGGTCAGTGTTTCTGGGTTCTGCACAACCTCTGCCTTGGGTATTTCCATTTTATATTGTACTCTTAACATGATGGGAATGGAACATGTGAGGAGTTTTTTTGCGGTAAAATACATCCCATGGCATGTCAGACACATACTGTGGACATGTCCTGAAAGTTGCATCTGTGTGTGCATAGAGCATTTTCTGTGTAAATAAGAGTAGACCTAAGTTCTCCCATAGGATGGAATTCTCTTCTGTTTGGTGGACTGCCTTAGGCTTCATATTGGTTTGTTTTTCTGAGAAGGCAGTCAACCAGTTTCCTTCTGCAGCAGGTCTGAAATATGGGAGCTAGTATCAAGGTCCTATGAAGTAAAGGGGATAAGGAGACTTGGAAGTCTTGGAGGCATGTTTTGTCAGTGATCAGTGTTCCTAATACAGTGAGGCTGAACATGGTGGTGCCAGTGTAAGAGTGATGATTTACTTAGGGAACAGATCCTCCCAGAAAGATTTAGTTGCTAAACATCAACTCAAAACATCTGTCCCCTGATGAAGACAGGACAAGAACACCAATAATTTTTTATTATGCTTGTTTTTTTAATGGTATTTCCAAATTTCAGAAGCATATCTGATATAAGATTGCCTTTCTTGGGTTTGTTTTAAATTTTTGTTTGTTTGTTTTGCTTCTTTCTAATTAGAACCTTTCTAGCAAAGTTGGGTTATTTTTTCCTGGCTTGGCTGTGATAACAGTGTAGCTCTGCAATAGGATAGAAATGGATTTATCTCCCCATACTTTGTTAATGTGCAGAACTACTGGAATGCCTAAAGACTGCAACTTAAAATCAGGGGAGAAGATTAATTAGACTTTTTCTTTTTTTTGTGTATTGTATGCAATTTCTTATTTACTGAACAAAAATAGATACAGTACATTCACTGCTCCAAGTCAAGTGCATGACATGTTGAGAAAGGCAGATTTTTTTGTTGGAGAGGAATGAACGTTTTGACAAAAAGGAAGTGTTATTTGTTACTGCATGGTTTTGCCTGATTTGTTCCATTATAGAGTGACTTGTTTTTGACATTGTTTTTGTTACTATTAAAGTACGTATTTTGAACTTGTCCTGAAAATAATTTAGTTGCATTGTTGAAATATCTCCCATATTTACCTCTTTGCAGTAAACAAAAAGTCAAGATCCTTCAGTATCTTCAGTACTTTTCATTATTTCATTTGTCATTCTGTTTTCTTTGGCTAATTCAAGTTAGGACTACCTGTAGAAGATGGGCTGTATTCAACAGGATTTGAGCAGAATTGCTTCTTCATTTCTTATGGAGTAATTGAGTTCTCAGCTCTTGTCAGTAGCTAAAAAAGTCAAATAGGAAGTAGTGAAACTGAACATTTTCAGATCTGCAGGATCTGATAATTTATTCTTGCACATGAAAGATTATTTTTATGAGTTCCTATATACCATATGGTGTTTATATATGTGTCCTGAAACAGTGAGAAAATTCAGTTTCTGAAATGGCATAATGTTACATACAGTTTATTAACAGGGACACTTGGGAAACATCCTGACCTGAAACTCAGACATGAATATGGCAAAACTAATATGTTATGTAGTCCTTAGTACATATATGTAACTTTTTGCTGGAAAAAGTAGTCTTTTTTTTTTTTAACAAATGTCTTTTTTTTCTATCAAAAATATGAGTTTTGTAGGAAATTTATTTCTATGATGTGCATGCCTTTCTGTAATCCTTAATTCTGCTTTGGGTTCTTCACTCTGGCAAGTGGATGAAGACTTTGTAATCATGCTTTTAATTTTAATGAATGCAAAGGAAATATTTTTTATTTAGTTGAAAGTGTTTCCACTGGGAGAAAGAGCATGAATCTCAACTAATTTTTTTGACACATTATTGGTAACTGGGAGGGTAAGTAAATGAGTGAGTGAATTCTATAATTAGCTATATTATATAAGTGTAAAATTAATATTTACTAGTGACAATGTACAAAAAAAGGATAAATCACAGAGGGAAGATGGCAGCGGAAACTGATTTTGCTTGTAATACCTGAACTCTTTTATGTGACCATATTGTAATGTTGCCAAGATCTGTGTTAGGTATTTTTGAGACAGAGATTGGAGGACATGCTTACAAGTGTTCAGTACTGAAGAAGACTTACGTTAAAAGATGCTGTCTAAAAGGTGATGGCATATGACAAATTGAATTTTATTATTTGATTTTATGTTACTCCGTTTCTTTCAGACAGCAATGGACCAGTTACATATGCACTTCACTCAAGCCATTCACAACACCGTGTTTCAAGTAGTCCTTGGATATGTGGAGCTGTGTGCAGGAAACACAGACACCAAGTTTCAGAAGTTACAGTACAAAGATCTCTGTACAGTATGTAATTCTTGCATATATGTATGGTTTCTAATCTGAATTTTTTCACTGTTGTAAGTGTACCTTATGTCAGTAGGTACTCAGATATTAACCTGCAGCTACTCTAGTTTCTTGATACAACTTATGGCTACTTGAGATATTTGTTACTCACAACTTAATGTTGATTTTGATTGCACTAAATCTTAGGACCTTGGAGTTACTGTGCACTCCATCTAACGAACAAAGACCAACATTTCAAAAAGTGTGTCTTCAGTATGATATGCAAGTTACTGGAATAACTATTATCTTTGAACTTTATTCCAGTGCATTTAGGTAGTATTCACAATTTCTCTGATTCTGCATTTCAGTAAGAATTCTTGTAAAGATGCTAATTTAATTGGCGTCTTCCCATTATTCCTGACTTTATATCATTCACTTTTCATTCTCACATTTAATTTTGCACTTTTGATATCAGGATAAGAGACAGCGGTGATATTGAAATGTGAAAGCCTGATGGTAGGCAGATCATGGACTGGAAATAGGGTATTTTCTTCTAGTATAAATTTTAAGTGCAGTTTCTTGTATAGTTTGTAATGTTGTTAGAATGAATTACTGTAGTTTAAGTAGCACTTTTAGTTCACTCTTTAATATTTTCACTTGTGAGTTTACTGTTACACCCTGAGAAATTTTCTAAAACTTGAGTGATGGGCAAGACGAATGTGAGATATTTTACGTGGTTCTAACATTGATTTACAATTTGATATTGTAAATGTTCTTTAGGATGTTTGTTTCAGTCTCAGACTGAGCCCTCATCATACTTCATCAGCTTAAGGACCCACCCCATCAGTTGCAATTTATTAAATTAAAATACAGTTACAAGGAGATTCAAGTTCATATTCTGATCCATTTTCTGTTCTTTCACTTCTCTTATCTCCTGGGATCATGTAGCTTCCACTAGTAAACAACACATCTGCATTGAAAACCATTTAAAGAGGTGCCTCTGACTTAAAAAGCTTAAATAGTCTAAGAGCCTTCATATAAATGAAACCGTCATTAGAAAAATAAATTTATTTGGAATAATTGACTTAAGTATTCATGAACATAATGAGTAAGTTTCTGGATAGGTGGTATCTCCACTTCACTGAGATGAATTCTAGCTGCAGAAAGCCGGCAAACCCTGGTCTTTGTT
>WEIT01007849.1:1367-14287 GCA_013389985.1 Dryoscopus gambensis | reverse complement strand
CTCAAGTGGGCTTTTGTAACATTTTATTTATGGAGTTAATTTACTGACTTTTCTGTAATGTTCAGCACGGTGGTGTCTGAACACCTCATGGACACTAATGCATTGAGCATCTCAGCGCTCCAGTGCAGCTGGGAAAGTTTGATTTTATAGATGAGGAGTTAAAAACTGGCCGGCAGAAGCACACTGGCACTTTGTAGCAGAGTTGAGGAAAGAACCTGTGTCATCTAATTCCCTCTCCAGCACCTTGAACGAAACACCATCTTTCCTCTCTAAACAAGTTTGCACTTGTTTTCCAATGACAAATAGACTGTCAAAGTAGTTTAAAGGTCTGTCATGGTTGGAAAACATCAACTGTGATTCCAAAGTTAACCAGGAGCTTAAATTTCCTCTCTGCTGGCAATGGCCACGGCCCCTTGAGCTGCGGGCACCACAAAATCCCTGGGGGTGCACCATGACTTTATCATAGTTCGGCTGAAATCGAAAACTCTGAGCTTGGGACACAGAATAGGCACCAGTGAACTGTGAATTCTATCTATATGTATGTCTATATTTTTGCAGGGAAATCACTGATAATGCTGTGAAGGAGGAGTGAGCGACATAATTGCTAAAAAAGAAGTGTTTCCATGTGGGAACATGATCAGAGTGAAGGAGGGGATATTGGGAAAATTATTCTGATCATCAAAGTTTATTTGAGTTTGGTACATCTGTACAAATGGAATTTACCTTTAAGTGTAATTGGCTGTCGTGTTAAGCTCCCTGTCCACTGTGAGGAAATCACCATTATGGCTTTCATATGGGAAGGAATTCAGGAGGGCCTTGTTTACACTGCTACCATTTATAAAACATTTAAAGCAGCTATTCTGCTGAATAAACATTCAAGAGCCTGAAGGATAAGCGTATCGCTTAAACTTCTTAAGACTAAACTTTCCAAACCATTTCCTGCCAGAGGGACCTAGCAGTAAAATTGCAAACTCTGTGCTCCAAGATGAGATAGGCAGAATTAGATTAAGCAGCTTACTGTTGACATGTCTATTGATCTGGGTTCAGCACCGTTTCCTGTCTCTGCTAGCAGTTAGATTGCTGTATACAATAACACAGTGGCCTGGTTTATGTGAAATTGGGGGACTCCGAGCATCAATTACTCCAGGAAGGCAGTGGCACTGGGAGATAAGGTTAAGCCGCTCACAGTGTTTAAGACTGCTGAAACCCAAGCAACATATTTGCTGTCTAAATTGCTGCTTATAAATTTGACAGTGTTCCATTTATGTTGTTGATTTTTTCCCCCTCTCCAAAGAGAGATCATCCTGTATTATTCTTTGCAGGTAGCAGTTTGGTTCTCATTATAAACACACATTGTTCCTTAGCCTTCACTTCCTATCAGCCCTTTGTTAAAAGTTCCAAAGCATCACCTCGATATTTGAATTGAAAATAGTTAGACAGGAGGAAGAAAGGCATGAAATGTTATAGAAAATACCCATAATAAACTAACAAAATTTTCATGGTCATATTGATTCTGGTACTGCATTAAAGGTATTCTTTCTTTTTGTTTTTTTTCCTTGCTCTCTGGGAACACAGCATTGAATAGCAGCAGCAAAAAGGAAAGAAATCTGGTACCCTTGAATTTCTCATTTAGTCTTCTGTTTTCTTCATAAGTAGTTCACTCTTATGCCGTGTGACTTTTTTCTCTTTCTCTAGACTGTTAACTGAATCAGTTAAAAGCAAAATGATGCTTTTCACATTTAAAGAAGCCTGTAGAGAATTGTTTCGGGGTCTGCTTGTGATTAACTCAACCTATTTTTTTTTTCCCTCTGGAAGAGGGTCATGCAGAAGATTTTTTCTCCAGGGGGCACCTTTTAAACCACTTTACAGGTGGCTATCTCAGTTTTATGCCACACGCATTTCCATTGTCTTAAAATCAACCTTCAAAAAGAAATTCAGTATTCCCATAGAAGTATGAGCAAAGTTGTGTCAGTTCTGGCATTGTGATAGGAGATCTGTGCTGTGAAACTGATAAAAGGAAATATTTTAATAGTGACATTTGAGTTCATTTATCATGACATTTTAGGGATTGGTGGTACATATTTTTATCTTTGAACAATCTCCCAGCAGTCTACTGCCATTAGAGTGGGGGAGGGCACTTCTTCCACACGGAGCACAATGCTATAAAAGCCCAAAACGATACAGCAGTCAGCTGTGATGAACTGAAGTAGTTCTAACTGGTATGTGACAAAAAATGGAATTGTCTTCTTTTATTAATTTTTAAATATCTTGACATGCTATAATTAACATTGCCCTATGCTAAAATTACAACAACATCTGAGCTTCTGTATATTGGCTCATATCTTGATGCTATAAATGAATATAGGAATATGGGAAAGCTAACAGAACATATTTCAAGTATGTTTTAGCATTTCACTGGCATATTTTTGAGTTTTATTTTAATGAGTTGCTGATTGATGTTATTGTTGGCAATGCATAAGGGGCACTAAAGTACTACCAGCAGGTGGGCACTAATAAATACTTTATATTGCTGAAGATTATAACTATCAATACAAAACCTATTCCAATTATTGCAAGGAGGCTGAACCCAAAGAGCCCAATGTCACTGAGGTTTATACTTCTGTCCTCATCTAATGCTATTGTGCAGGTACATGTGTGATCTGTACGGGGAGTATCCACTTTCAGACACTGTACTGCCTCATCACAATAGGTTTCTGTCATTTAGTGATTTAAATTACATCCTTTTATTTTGTTAACTCCTTTAATAAGTGTTTTAAACTGCCACCTTTCTGCTCTTTCTTTTTTGCACCTTCTCCCTCCTGCAGAGTCTCNGGGTTGGCTTTGCCTTAATTGTGCCTATTGTTATAGGGGAAATCAGCACCTGGTGCAGGGGGCCAGTGCTGCTGATTGCTTGAGAGGCTCAGCTTGCAGTACTGTGTACAACATGATGACTTGCCCCAGAGTTGCTTCTAGTTGTAAAGAAGGAGTTCTAACATTTTTAGCCTAGAAAGACATGAAAGTAATAACTTAAAAGTAGATAAGCTCATACCCTGGGAATTAAAATAAAGAACAAATGAATAATACTCAGTGCAGCTACTTTTTTTGGGCTGCTAAAATTGTATTGAAAGTGAATTGGTTGTAGCACTCTCTAGCACATCAGTACATGGTCTAGAATAGCCATATTGTAAAAAGGAACTATAGGAAAGTGATGTGGAGCGACACAAATCAGTGTCTGAAGACATCAAAAACCCATGGTTTTTTAAGGGCCAACACATCTTTATCACAGACTGCCACTGATTGTAGTTTAGCTCGTTTTCCACAAAAAAAATCAGAAAAACAAATGCTGGATTCCCACTGAACGTAAACTCATGTTACATGAAGAACAGTTGCATTCGTTTCTTGCTTTGATTGAAAAGCAAGCTAAGAATAAGGCAATTTGGACCAAATAAGTCTTTTGATTGTTGACTTGCAGATGCTTAGATGGCTACAGACCTTGCTACAGCTCTGCAGTTGTGTCTCTTTGATGGTGTTGATATTACCAAATGAACTCTTACAGAGTAAAGACATATCAAGCCATTAGAAGCCAGCAAAAAGCAGTGTAAAACTCAGGCAAATTAGAAAAGGATAGAAATGGTTCTGCAGATGCTATCAGATGAGCTGTCACCCAGTAGCATATCAGGAGAATATTTCTGGCTCAGCCTCACAAGCCATGTTTTTATGTCACATATTTTTCAGTCTCTAAGCTCTCCCATGTCAGTGTAAGATCCAGAAGCCACAATGTTTTCAGCCACATGTGGGGTACCTGTAATAGTGTGATAAATACCTCACATATGCCACAGGGTGGATGTACTTTCTCTTTTTGTGATACTAGTGATACACTGGTATCATTCCAATATAATAGTATGGAAAAAAGCGCATGAAATTATTCTTTCCCAATATTTAACATTGTTTTCCTAGGTAAGTATGAATGGAATTAAATCTTTCTGAGGTTTTACAGATGACAAACTGCCAAATGGTATCAGGGCTCTCAACATTCAAAGAAATGTATTGTAAAAAGGTAAACAGTGTTTTAGTAAGTCACTGGATTTTATGAAATTCATTCAAAAATGAATTTATAGTTCCCTAAATAATGAAAAGAAACATTCCTGAAATTATTTACATTTTCTTCTCATTGATTTCATGTGACCACAGCTTTAAACTGAAATAAAATCTTTTTATTTCTCCTCAGATCTCTGTTTCATTATATGTAAAACTTCAAATCCAGTGCCATTTTCACAGTATAAGAAAATTATTTTATTTAATTGATTTGGTTTTAAACCTTATTCTGGACATCCTACAACTTTTAAGTTCTATCAAAATAATCTTTCATGATTTTTCTTCCATTTGAAACAGGATGGTTTCACAAGAGGAGAGTTTGTCTTGTTCTAAGGACATGGGAGAATTGCACATATGACAGGGCTGTTCATGCTATCTTTGTGCCTGAAGCTCTCATGATGGAGTCATTTACAATTTTACTTCTTCATTGATAAGCCATTATCTGTAGACTGTTTTTATAACTGCAGGGTTTTGCACTTTGCCACAGAAGAGTAGCACTAAGTTCACAGCAATCTATTTCCCTAATTTCTCCATAATGCACCATGACCTTTCCCAGGATGGTTTCTTTGTAGCAAGATGAAGAGGAAGAAAAATAAGAGTTTGCCCTTTCCAGTTAATTGACCAATGTTTTGTTTTTAAAGGTAGCATTACCTTTTTAGTGCAGTTCTTGTTCTCTTGACTCCTCCAATGCTCTGGAACATACCGTAACTGCAGTCTAAAGCTCATTATGTAGAAATTACAAGTAGAGTTATATTCAGTCTATTATTCAGTCACTATGTTTGCAAGTAATACCCTTGGTAATGTTTGTTACAACATCGTGATAACAATTGAAGTAATTGTTTACTAATTTGTTCTCTTAAATGTGTTTTAACATTTTAATCTTTAAAGGATG
This sequence comes from Dryoscopus gambensis, assembly GCA_013389985.1. Lineage (NCBI taxonomy): Eukaryota > Metazoa > Chordata > Aves > Passeriformes > Malaconotidae > Dryoscopus > Dryoscopus gambensis. The sequence continues at coordinate 9,300 of WEIT01007849.1, read as the reverse complement.
TCTTATGGGAGGAGGAGTAGTTTTTTGAGCCATGTATTGTGAAAGAAAGGAAAAATCTTTTATTTGTAGGTAATTCATATTAAGAATAAAAGTTAAACAACATTCTATGAATAAAAATGTAATAGGCTATAAGAAAACTTTGGGGTTCTTGTATTTTCATGAAGAAAACTTATTTTTGTAAAATATTCTCAGGAAGATGTGTGATCTGGATGGCACAAGTGGCTATAAAGTGAGACTCAATGAGGAAATAAAGGCACTTTGCATTTACCGATTCTGTTCCCAAGCCATATGTTTTATCATGCATGGGGTTTGTTTTGCTGTTTCAGGGCAGAGAAGCAGTAAAAGCAAATATTCACATATATACGCACAGCAGACTCTAAATTCAGCTCTTTCTGAACATAAATTTGCGATCTTCCAAGTAGGAATGGAAGGTTCCCTGTGATGTGGCAGAAGTTGCAGCTCATAAGGAACAGTCGTACACTGGATAGACAGACATTTTCAATACGTCAGACTTCTCCATGCTCAATTGGAAAAGCTATTAAGCAGTGACTGCAGGGCAGTGTTTTTACTTTTTCCATGTCTTGGCTTGTTTATGTTAAATCAGACTGCAGGAGGTCTGTTGCGTTTCTCTGGCAGTTATTGCAAGGCTTGCTGTGGCAAATTCTATTTATGACACTTGCTGTATCCTAGGTGCAGTGAATCTTGGCAGACAATCTGGAAAATTTCCCATCTTTGTACTTGCAGAATGTAATATCTCAGTAATGGTGTGACTGTGGTGACTCACTGCGAAGGTCCTAAGTTCAACTACCAGAGTAGCCAGAAAATCTAGATACATTTTAATTGCTGGCATGACATTTGAAGTATTTGCTTCACCACTGGACGTAAAATATTAAACTGAAACTCCTCCTGTTTTGGCTAGAGTATACTCAAATTGAAGAAAAGATCCAAGAGCATTATTTCAGAGGTGTAGGTTAATGGCTTCTGGCCAGCATTTTTTTTATCGTCATGTCCGTTAAGAGGAAATAAACTTACATGTGTGTGTTTTGGCACTGCAGCTATTCTCACTGATGTGTGCACTGTCAATCATGTGATTGTCCTACATAAACAATATATTGATGATTATGGAGATCCGGGATTCTGTTATGGTTCTGCAGGAGTGTAAACAAGTTGTCAAAAATAATTTATCCATACGCTAAATATCATTGGTGATTCCATTGTAAAGTCTCACTTTAAAACTGCTGAACAACTTTTCTTAAGGCAAAAGTGAACCTTGTAAAATCAAAGACCATTGCAACCTTTTGGTAATATATTTCATATTAACTTAGGGAATGTAAGAACTCATGCAGTTTATTTACAAGAAAGTAAAACAACATGGCAGTGAATGGTTGAGCTATGCTCAATAACTTTCTTCTGGGGCTTTTAGAGTCTTCTGCTGCTTTTAAAACCTGCATCTCATGATCAAGCAGGGGGAAATTAACCAAGTTAGGGCCTCAGGACCCCATTCTCTAGAGTGACAATGATGATTATATAGATGGCCATCAAAGGGCTCGTGCTCGTGTGACTGCTGGGTGAATAATAAAGCTTCTGTGGGGGTTTTGGTGTCTTTTCTTTGTGCTGAGCTGCTGATGTGGTTTGATAAATGTGTAGAGCTAGAGGATCCATGGGATAATTGGCACAAGTGCCACAGATCTCTGGGACGTTGCCTGGAGCATCTGCCCTGAAGCTGAGAACCCCAGCTTTAGCGATGCCACATTTGCCATTCATTTTTTTGCCATCTTGCCATTAGTTCCCATGTAGTGACAGAGCACATGGGTGCACTCAGTTGCTTGTGGAGGCTGCATCAGCATGGAAGCATGGACTAACCTTTTCCTGGCATCTCTTTTTTTGTGCCATATCAGATTTCCAAATTCTCATGCAGTTTCATGTCTGTCATTGGCATGGAAGGGTTGACAGCTGCTACATGATGGCAAAGCAAATGCATCCTTGCCTCCTTGCAGTCCTCCCACTTGTGACTCACATGGTTTTTTTAAAGGGAGAGTATAAAGACTTTAGGGACAAAGGATTTCTTTCAGCACTTTGGGAGGTTTTTTCTTTCTTGTGATAAGAACCATCTGAATAATACATTTTGCATTAGGGGATGTACCTGCTTTAGAAGACCAACACCTGTAGACTGCCATAATTAATGTGTGAATCTAAAAGTGGTAAGAGAAGACAAAAGAAGTGAAAGAGAGCTCAGTCTTGTGCTTCCCAGCTGCTGATGCCGGTGACTTCAGTAACGAATGCCGATCATGCCAGAAATGCAAACAGCATGTGGACGGGTTTGTTTCCATTGTAAAGAGATAGGAAACTTAATTAATTTCATGAGGCCTCTGGGCTGCTGTTGACAAAAAGTGCTTACACCACAAATTTAGGTTGCGGGTTAAGGATAGGGTTAGGGCAGGTTTGAAGTGCTGATCCCTAGACTCAAATTACCTTTAACATTTTCATTAATGATACAGATACACTAGTTTTGCTTAATTACACTTTGTTGTCTAAAGCAGTCTTTCCCTTGAGTCACTGAAAGTTTTATTACAATGCTTTAGTCTGATTATGAAAATTAATAACTTGTACCATCTTTTAATTTGTATGAGTAAAATCTCCTTTTTTAAAAATTTCAACCAGATTAGAAGTATATAGTAGACACTTGTAAGTTTCAAAGTCTAAATCTTCCAGTGCATTGTGTTATAAAGGCAATATAATAAAAACCAAATGTCACTGACTTGATGGAAATCAGCACAAAATTATTTTAAAAAATATTTAGCAGTTGAAATAATTTAAGTCAAACTTAAGAAATGCATATCTTGAATCACCCAGGAACTTGGACGAAATATAGAAAAGCATACATATAAGAAAAAACGAGTGGGAGGAAACCTGAACAATGATCGTGAGAGCCTGAAAACACACATTTTGTTTCCTAGCACTCCTGTATTTGGGTTTAGCTGAAGCAGAATGTATAAAGTGTCTTCCCTTTTACTGTTAGCTTGAGGCAGCCCTGCTTTTAGGACACTGGGCCAAGTCCACAGTAGCCCTGGGTTTTTGCCTCTGTTGCCTATGCCCTGCAGAGACAGAGTGCCCCGAGCCCCTGCAGAGGTTTGAGCACTGCCTCAGGGGTCTCACCCTCGCCTGGCCGCCCCAGGAATGGAGTCGCTGGAGGATGTGCCAAGCACACACTTCTGCTGCCTTCACTTGAGTTGAGTTGAAGCCCTTCAGGGGTGAGTTATTCCTGATACTGCGCTGTGAGTCACTGACACCAGGGATATGGTGAAAGCTGATAAAGGTGTCACTGTGGCAGACAGTAGGATGTCTAGCAAAACTGACCCATGATTATTTCCAGAGACGACTTTGGCACTGCGGAATTTCCTAATGTGCTGCCTTAGAAAGCTCAGCTGTAGCATAGCATCTGCTCCATGGTTTTATCTGTCTTTGCCTTTTCTGCATTTCCTGATTTTACTTGTGTGTTGCAGAGGCATGGGGCTGTAATGGAACACAGGTTGAATGTGATGAAGAAATAAACTAAAAGAGTTAAACTGTGTGCAATCTCTAAGGAATGAGAAGCCATTGGCCATGTTAATTCTGAGAACAGACATGATTTAATAACAGATCATTAGGGCTGCAGCTGGCAGCCAAAAGGACTCTGGCTGCAATGAAATTTGTATCTTTACAAGACTAAGAAAATATGCTGAATGTAGGTGTGAAATTACCGAGAATTTATTTGAACACATTTTAACATCATCTAAGAGATAATCCACAGAGAGCACAGGACTTAAAAACACTTAAATTTGTACATGCATGTTACGCTATTTTTTCGTTAGGGACTCTGTACTGCTCCCCTGCCAAACCTGGCAAAGATTCGGGCCTAGAAAATTAGTAAAATAAAAATTGAAAGAGCACCCAGAACGTATCAGAATGGTGGAAATTCTGATAATTACCTTGCTAGGAAATGAAATTTTCTTAAGGGAAAAAAAAAGTTGCATTTTTCATCTCTATACATCAAAAATGTTGCTGGATTATTTTTTTAAACCTACTAGGTGGAAAAAAATCACCATTTCTGAGAAGTGCCATTTGATATTTATGAAGATATTAAAAGTGATTTCTTAAGTAAAAGAAAGTAAACATTCAACATGTTTTTTACAGAAATAATATTTTCATTTAAAGTCAAAATGATGGATTTCCTTACTACCCTTTTTCAACTTCTCTTGCAAATTTTATGTAAATGAATGCAAATAAGCAGTCGTCACTACTAAGTTGCTTAGAAGTATAAAAATGCAGAAAATTAAGATGTTCAGACAGAGCTGTGCATCTCATTTATATAAAGAATGTTCAAACTTAAATATTTCAGCTGAAAGTGTTATTGTTTCAGGTCATAAAATGGTTTTTTCGTGCATTACAGATAAAGGGCACAAAAATTTTGTTACCTTCTGAAGACTTCTTAGTGTATGTGGGAGTTAGTCCTGTGTCAGCCAGCCGAACAAAAAAACCCAAACAAACGAGAAACTAGGAAATAACTAAAAGGTCAGCACTGCAATTTTGAACATTTTCCATCCAAGTGTGGACTAAGTTCTACCAGCTTTCATGACCTCTTCTTGTCTGTCTTTTTAGTTAACACTTCTGCAATAGATAAACCTGAAACCTAGTGGAAAAGAAACCTTGAAAACCAGAACCACAGAAATTTCCTTTTTCATTCAAACCTGCTTAAAACCTGGCACTACAGCCAGCAGACTCCCCACTCGACTCTAATGGTGCTATGCATCATGAGAAAGGAAAATTCTCCTTGATTTTCAATAAGATACCAGGCTTGAGAAATGCCTGTGGTGCCATAAGGGATTAATGGTCTCTGTGCTTTTTATAACCAGGCAAACTAAATTGCAATTTTTAGAGAATTATTGTAGTTTTATTGTGCTGCCCGGCCAAATTCAGTGAGTAGGACTCATTAGTGTGTAAAACAGAGTTAATTTATACTGAGTATCCCCCATCTTTGGATGGGAGCTCTATGTAAATCATCTTTTCTGGTCATTAATTGAGGCTGTTTGCTTTTCCTTTGCTATGGGAGCATAAGTATGAAATATTAACTAAACTTCCCTGGTAAAAGGGCCCCCTCATGCCTCATATTTGATGTGGAAAATGTTTGCTCTTCTTGCAGAACTCCCCTGTAATTGAAGGGTGAGAGCTGTATTATGCAGCTGAAACACCTAGTGATGATTGGCTTTTAAAACATATTTCCGTAGCTCTAGAAACAGGAAACCAAAAGTACCTCTAGAAAATCATTCCATGAACGCTTCCGAAATATTGGGAAAAGGGTAGTGAATCTTTCAATGGTTGATTCCATCATGATTGCTCTTAGAGGTTTTTTGAAGTAATTGATGGTATTTCTTTAGTTCAGTCCGTTAGTGCAAATAATTATTAATCAATATGCACTCAGCTCTTACTTTAGAAGATAATTTTAACACATGATTTATTCTGAACATTTCAATTGAACTACCTTTACAAGGATAAAATCAATTGGCTAGTGGTCTAAAGCACTTTAATTATCTGAAGAGCTGTATTCCGTTTTAGGCTTTTTTTTTTTTAAGTTTTTTTTTTTTTTATACATTGTCCCATTGTAATATAACCCTTCGCCTGGGCTGTACTTTGCTATCCTCAGAAATTCACTAATTCTCTATTTCACATTATTTTGCTTAGAAATTTTCAATTCAGTACAGCAAACATACTAGGATTAAACACTAACATTGTAAATTAAATGATATGCAAAATGGAATAAAAATATAGCTTTTTCGTCAGGAGAAAACAGTTGGTTGGGTCTGTTGGTTTGGTTGGGTGTTTTTGTGAATGTGTCAGCACATTTGTAATTTCTTTAGATGTTTTCTCATTCATAGCAAGCATAGCAGTGGAAAATTACAGTTAATTTGAAATGATAGCATGATGCCAGAACTTAGACAGAGGTTTGAAACGTTATAGGACAAAAGGTGAAATCATTAATTCATTTGCAGTGAATATTAAATTCCTGAAATATGCATAACTCTCTCATTATATTTATATTTATGTGTTTAAATATGCCTGTAAATATTATTGTGAGTCTGAAGGAGCATTTGTGCCATGTCCATGAGCATGTCAATACAGCCTTTCAAAGTAATTTGCACTTGGGCTGAGGCATAAGGTTATGGAGCCATCTGTCATCATGAAAAATCATTAGAATAAAGAGTGTGATACAATTCCACTCATGTTCATGATACGTTGCATTTCAACAACACCAGTACAAACACTTCTCTCAAATGCCCTTCATAGGCCTAACAGAGAAACTTGAAAAGAGTCTTGTGAACAAATAGATCAAATGCCAGTGGATTCACACCAAAGTAGGACTTCAGCCTGCAGATAGTCTTGTGTTGGCTCTTTGAGATCTGGGGTGAGTTGCCCTTGAAAGTTCCAGGGGAAGAGTTTCTGTGCCTAACAATAAAAGGAGTTGATGTTCTTGAAATGGCCTGAAGTTAGTGTTTGGTTATATATGCATTCTTTATTGCATTTCTTGTCTTTCTCCCAAATTGGACAATGAACATATAATCATAAACATCCAGTTTGCTATTTAATGAGATTATAGTCATTGTTTCTCAGTTCTCATGACTTTCCATAATGCTGCAAGAAATGAATCGTTTGTTCCTTTGGAATAGTACAGGATTTTTTTTTTCTTAGTATACGAAAAAGCTATATATCTTCAAAGTAGGAAAGTTTAGATCTTAGGGTTGTATTTTGCTGGAAACATTCCTTAGGACGATTCCTTGGAGGATGTTAGTAATGTACTTGTAAGATTTTTAAAGAATCCAGTAATAAAGAGACAGCACTAGAGTCTGAGGACCCAATTACTGAAACACTTGTACATATGTTTACTTTTAAGTCATTAAGTACTGTGCATATGGAAAACATCATGTCCTTCATTTCTGAGCCTTGATCTTCAAATGTAAGTGTTGTAGAAGCAGGGTTTTTGAATTTTATCCTGTTAGGTGCTGAGTGCCTTATTTACTGTCTGATCTGGTGGGAGATCTGCCTGCTCGATAGCTTGTAGCAGGTAAATCTGTTATCCAGGCAATCAGAAAGGAAGGAGTGAGTTTGCTTTAGGGTGTAAAAATATATTTTACTTGATGTTAATTCTTACAGCTGATGACATGACTGGCTCTGAATGACCTCCCAGAGGATGTCCTAGAAGGAATTCTATGGTGGTGTATATTTTCCAGCTAAGAGCCTGTGACAGATGATCATACTTTAAATTATGTTTTGGATGAGACAGAAGCAATAACATTTTGAATATTAGAATAAATCTTTGCTCATTTCAAGTGGATAATTAATGTTGTCAGTGGCTTGATTTGAGATCAAGATTTCTATAGGAGTAAGAGAGGGTCAGACTTCAGACATATTTGCTGCTCTTGTTTGGTGTGTGAGAGCCTGTGTGCTACCTCCCCTTCTGCAGAAATAGCAGCTCTTTTGTTTTCCTCTGTAACGATGCCTGTAATCTGAACTTTTGCATTAGTATATCTGGCTAAAGTTATTAATGAGAATTCTGACCTGGCTCAAATAAACCAGATTTTTTTCCTTTCAGTTAATGGCCTTTCTATTTTTTGCTCAATAGCCTTTTTGAAGAACAGCTTTTAAAAACCTGGGATTGGAAGCAGTGCTAAATCATCTGCCTTATGAGAAAACAGATGAAGAAGATGTGTTCATGTAGCCAATCAATAGTTTTTTAACTTGGCTGTTTTAACTATGGTTTTTTTAGAGGTGATTATCTCCAACATCAGATAGTCTGTCTAATGGGTATAGTAAAGGTGATCTCTTTCAGGTTATTTGGTTCAATTTCCAACAGAAGTGAACTATTCAGGAAGTATATTTAGAAAAGTCTATTTTTCAGGAG
>WEIT01007847.1:1047-25648 GCA_013389985.1 Dryoscopus gambensis | reverse complement strand
GCAGAAATCGCACCACAACACTTCAGAACATAATCAAGTCTTAATTTTACCAGATTTGTGGCAAAATACTGAGTTATGAGCTGTAAGAATGATCTTGATAGGTTTTAAGTTTCATTGTATATAATAAAAGTGATAATTAAATGCATAAACCTAAATTAATATTTAAAATTTATTTCTACTCCAGGGCAACAGTGAAACAATATCTGAAACAATGTTTGCAGTGCTAGTCATCCAGGTCCAAGGAAGCTGAACTCTAATTATAGCAGGAGAGGAGAGACTATTGGAAAAAGCTATGTGGAAAGGCATCTTCTTTTCAAATGAAAAATTAAAAAGGTCGACTTGTTTATCTAGCAAAATCATGACTGCAAGAAGATATTTCCTAGAATTCATGGAGCAATGTGGGAAAAGAGCCATTGAAGAAAAAAGGGAAGTGTTGTTATGAGAATAAATCAGCTATGAATTAATTTGGGATGAATATTACGCAAATTTCCAGCAAGTTGCAGAGCAGTGGGGTCACAAATCTTTGACCTTACTTGATGAGTGAAGCAGGGAATTTTGATGAGACGGCATGAAATGAAAAGAGCCAGCAACAACTTTACCCTTGTCTTCCTGTAAACAAAATGAAAACTACCTGGGGATTTATTCTGAATTCAAGGATTCTTAATTCAGTTCACTTTCCCTACTTTTAATTGGGTAAGGGCCAATTGACTTCTGAAAGAGACTTTTCAAGTGGGAGTTCTAGTGCAGTGAAGCCAAGCCACACCACTCTCAATGCTTTCAAAGTCTGTTGTTCGGGGTTGCCTTGTGTCAGCAGAGCCAGTGGTGTCTGCAGGAACAGCTTGGGAGCTCTTCTCTCATCCAGACTGTTGCCCTAATAATTCAGTTATGCTCTCATCCTCTAACTATAATTGTGTCCCTTTTTGATGAGAAAGCCTTAAGGTAAATCTCAAACTGAATTGCCCTGAATGTTAAGTTGCAGCTTTGTTACAGTTTGAATGCATAGTGTCTTCTAGGCTGTTTCTGGCAGGGCTTCTGAGTGCTTTAACACAGGTGGGCGAAGGGTTTCTTCTGTTGAGACACGTTTCTCTATGAGCAGTCACAAGTGTGAGTTCTTGGTAAGGATGGCAAAGTCAGTTCAAGTACGTTCTGCCCTCTTCTATTTTAATACTTGGAAAAGCTTTTACAAATTTATATTTCTCTTCTGTCTGACCTCTCCACACCTTTTTCCTTCCTGGAAAGGAAGAGACTAAAATGTAGGAAGTTTTTCAGGTTTGTTTTTTACTCTGGTAACTTCAGCAGTTAGTGCTTCAAGAGCACAGCACCTTAGAGAGTCACACTGGTAAAATGAAGAAATGCTGAAGCAAAAGCTGGACCAAGCAGCAGAGAAACTTCTTGATCCAGCTTTGCTGCCAGAAAAGTATTGTGTAACTATACCATTAATATGGTATTTAACCCCATGTTGTACAAGACTAATTGGATAGCTGAGATGCAATAAGGCAAGCTGCTTAAAAGATTGGGGACTGGGCATGTTTCCCAAATCCAGAGATAGGGCTATTCTGGAAACTTGCTAGAATCTACCTCTGATGAGCATGTCCATCCATTAAAAAGCAGCTGTGTACATTTACATGGTTTTGGTTTGTTCTTGTTGCTCAGGTGGAGCATTCCTAGGTACAGCTTACAATATCCAGGATTGATGGAATGGGTGTGACTGTAACTCCGTTAATGTTCACTGGCACCAACAGCCATCTGAGAATGACCTGGGAGCAGGAGACTGCTGGCAGGCAGGGCATCTGTCTCATTCCGGGTGTTTCTCATATGCTGGTGACAGGCTGAACAGGATCACGCAGATTTGGCTCTGAAAATTAAGGGAAGCCTTTCAACATGTATGCACTTGATGTTATTGGAAGATCCCAGTGGAAGACAGATCTGAACTTGGTTTTAGATTACTTTCGCCACAGATGAAGTTGCAATTGACCAAGTTTATTTTCACAGCTGTTCAGCTGTGATTAGGCAGCACTTTCTACCTACTAGATAACAGCAAGCCTTGGGCACACTGTCTGGAGATGTTTTCTTTTGTAGTAGAGCTCCCTGGGTGGTGGTTCATGACAGTCCATACTGATCCATGTCAGTGCTGGTGCGGCTATGTCCTGGGAGGGTGTACACACTCCTTGAAAGGCAGAGAATGATTCTGCCTTTAGTGGCCAGGATGGCCATATAGTCTTCTCACACATCTCCACTTCCTTCCTCTTCAGCTACACAAACTAGGTCAAGAAGTAAGGACAGTTTCTAGGAATCTGGCTTAAACCATAAAGAAAGGACTGAGCGGGACCACTCAGACTGTGAAGCCTTGTCCTTATACTTGAAGGCAGGTGGACCTTGGACACCTGATGAGATGTCATAAGCCCATGCTGCTATGGGGGAGAGCAGAAAGGCTTACACTGAGCTTCACCCATGTCCCACTTTAGCACAAGAGGATAGATTTCCTTAGATGAAAATGTCTGGATAGTCTCCAGTAAGAGCAGCATACATAACATCATAAAGAGAGATAGCTAAAATGGTCTCCTCCAGTCTTGCCAAGGGAGCAGAAAATATCCTTCCTATTTTCAGTGAAGGAAATATTACATAAGAAATAATTGAAAGATTTTGAAAAATACAATTTTGTGAGAAGTTATTAGTGAAGGGAGATACTCTTAAAGGGAAGCTATGCAGAGGTCAGCACTGAATTCACTATTTAACATATTCAGCAGTGAATGTTAAATTCCTGCTCCTAACATTTGCAAGTGTATTGGAGATGTGCTCTGCCAGACTGTAGAAACAGTCCTTCTGCAATATCGAGAATACTAAAGAGCATGTGAAACGAAATGCATTTTAATATGAGAAGAAACAAAATAATGTGTCTAGAAACATAAAACAACATATACAAAATAGGGGGAAGAAAAGTAGTGACTGAAAAAGAGATTATAGGGGGCATTGGATCAGTGTGACAGTCCCTGCAATGAAAGGAAAGGTGGCATGTACCTTGGAGTACAGAAAGAAGATGTATGGAAGCATCAACATAATTTTATGCGTGAGTACAAGTTAGAACCTGGAAATGGTTTCCTTTTCATACTTTTTAAAAGGATATAAAAAACTGTAGAGTCTGAAGAAAGCAATAATAATTACTAAAGAGGAAGAGAAAAAGCTATATAATGAGATATTTGGAGATCAAGTTGTTCTTTATACTAGACCAGACTGAGAAATGACTTGATTTGCATACAAATGTTTTATGGGAAGAACAAATGGATACAAAAGCGCTCCTAATTTAGGAGAGAAATACAGAACAAGAACCAATAGCTGGAAACTCAATGAGACAAGCTCAAAATTAAGTTTTAGGCAGGGAGTTTTTATTATTATATTTATTTAGCTGTTATTAACCACTGGCGAAATAAACACAAATCAACAAAAGCAAGGGCGGAATGTCTTCAAATTAAGAGCCAGCTCTGAGCTAGTCTGCTAAATAGAGGTAAAATACAAATACAGGCTACAGACAGAGATTCTTTCTGTCCAAAACTTTGTTTTAAGAATTGTGTTGTATTTAAAATAATGTAAGCAGTGAGGAAATATTCTTTCACTCCTCTGGCAATATCCTGAAACACATTACCTGCACCATATTTTCCATTGTTTTCCATGTATTCAGCATGGCTACATCTAGTTACAAATTATTTAATCTGAGTGTGGGTTTTTTATTATTATTATCATTGATGTTAATCAAACTGATATCAGGCTCTCTTATTACCTCATATAGTACACTGACCTTCCTCCGAGCCAGACTCTTTCTAAGTAGTGTATTAGATCACAGTCCACCTGGTTTTGTCGCTGTTTTTTACAAGATAGTGCAAGTAAATATGAAAAATGCCAGAAAAAAAAGAAAGATGTTAGAGTTTTTTGTAACAAATGAAAAAAGAAATCCAGAAATACTTGTTCCTCAGGACCTGAGAGAAATGCAGAATTGCTAGGGACTCCAGAGCTGCCCAAATGCTATGTCATCTCTCTGTTTCTAAAAAGCAGCATAAGCATCAGTTCTTCTGTGTAAAAGACTCAGGGGACTGCAGTCTGTGTTGATTTTGGTTGGGATAGAGTTAATTTTCTTCCTGGTAGCTCCTGTGGTTCTGTGTTTGGGATCTGTGCTGATACCAGTGAGAGGTTTTCGTTATTGCTGCGAAGAACTAATGCACAGTGCCAAGGCCTTTTCTGTTTCTCTCACCACCCCACCAGCAGCTGGGCAGGGGGGGCCACAAGGAGCTGGGAGGGGGCAGAGCCAGGATAGCTGACCCTGGGATGTCCCACACCATATAGCATCATGCTCTGCATATAAAACTGGGGGAAGAAGGAGGAAGGTGGGACGCTGCTGCTTGCTTTCCTGAGTCCATCATCCTGATCCATGATGGAGACCAGCTTTCCTGGAGATGACTGAACAACTGCCTGCCCATGCAAAATGGTGAGTGAATTCCTTGGTTTGCTGTCTTTGCCTGTAGGGCTTTTGTTTTACCTACTAAACTGTCTTTATCTCAATCCTTTACTTTTTAAACTTTTATTCTTCCCATTCTCTCCCCCATCCCACTGAGGGGGAATGAGCAAGTGGCTGTGTGAGGCCTAGTTGTTGGCTGGGGTTAAACCACAATACAGATTTAGTTATTGAAATGAAACTGTCAAATATTTATACCCATAAGCAGAGTTCCATCTGGTCTTAGAGACAGGCGAAATTAAAAGCACTGGTATAATACAATGACAAAAAGCTCAGTTGCTCAACCTTCTTCCTCGCCTTTAAGTGCTGTAGTCTGCAATGTGTTAATTATTTTTCTGTCTTTACATTAGCCAGCCGAGTTCTCCATCATATCTATCATTTTGATTTGAACGGTCTCTGTGCTTGAGATTTTTTTGTTTTCCTCTGGTTCTAGCTGCAGTTTGAGCATCTGCCTGGACTGCTTTGGATCTGCAATAGTTAAACATCCTGTGACTTGTCTTCAGTTGCAACATTCCAGGTCCTTTCAGAAGGCACATATGTGCTACTTAAAACTTTCGTTTAGCTCATTAGTAATTTAAGTGTAGCTTGATGGTATGCCAGATGCTCTCCAGTTCAGAGAAATAGGCCCATCTGACTGTGACTCTCTCCTATAAAATCTGCTTTCTGCAGCAGATTTTCTCAGACAAATCAAATTGCTTCATGGCCCTGAAGAACTGATTCAACCTCCCCTTTTGTCCAGTTTGCCGAGCTTAATTGCTGCTTTCTGCTCTGCTCCCAGCCTCAGCCCAAGACATGCTGGAGGGTGAGTACTGGGGCACGTGGGTGTGGCCACTGAGAACAGGTTGCTACAGAGATCCTTTAGGAGGCTCCTAGGAGCTTTAGGGAAGATGGATAAAATACGGCTGCAAGGCACCCTCTTGAAAGGGAGAGTCTTTTAGCTGTCCTAGATACTGATTTCACTAAGCATTCTTTGTCCTTAGCAACATCACCATTGTGATACACCAAGTATGATATTTGTGAATGGCATAATTAGTGCTATTTTTCCTCCAGCCCTTAACCAAAAAAGTGGTTTTCTCCATATGCTTTCCCCACCAGAGAGGAAAATCTGGTCTTTGTAGATTGATCTACTTAAGGAAATGTGGTGCTGCTTCTTGTTTTTTAAGATTCAGAGCTCTTCTAGACTGTTTCTTCCATGTAAATTTCTGGGGGAATGAGTGAGGAAAACAAATGGAGGACAGAAGAGATAATTTAGGCAGCTGTTCGGCAATCTGTGAAATAATCTGAGGTCTTAGCCCCACAGGTGTCCATGATATACTCCCCATCACTATCTATAACCTTTTTCCTTTACAAGCAAAGAGGGCAGGAATGTGCAGGGAGATTAAGCCAGCTACTTTCCCATGCCTAGCTGTGGTACTCCAGTCAGTGGGCAAAGATACTGGGAAAGAATGTTGTGAAGGCTGTGCCTAGGGAGCTGGTGCCCACACTGCACCTAATTTTTGGAAAAAAGGTGGGGAAAGGACTTTCAGACTCCAGATTGGTTGTACAGAGCCTTTCATGAGAACTGTAATCAATTCTGAAAATTCTTCTTTCCAAAAGCCTTCAGAGATAATTCTTTTTCATCATATACAACAATAAAATGAATATATAAAAAGTTCATATGTGGGGTTTCACATTGGATTTTAAACATAAAGCAGTGTCAGTCTTGGTGTGAAAGTAATTTCATTAATTTTATTCAGAAGATGATCAGTTATAGCTTTTATATCTGCATCAAGATTGGTGAACTCTAAACTTTTGTGGTAAATTGGTGAAGTGTTGGGGTTCCCCCCCACCATTCCCCCTGGGGGGAGGGGGGCCCTGGGGTGGACGCATGGCCTTGGGCACGGGGTCTCCCCTGCCCCTGGTCACATGGGCCAAGTTCTGTGTCCCACTGGTCACTTTGTATGCCCCCCGCTCTGGGAACTCTGGGTTGTCCCATAACTTCTTCAGTCTGTGTGCTGGCTGCCAGCCATGCCGGCGGGGAAAATAAAACATGTCCTGAAATATCTACAAAAATGAGCCTTCCCTAATTTTTTCACGGACAAAACTGTCTCCAGAAGGTTGCAGAGAACCTCACCGCAACAGTGAGGTATTACCTTTTAAATTATGAAAAAACAATATTAGCTGCAGTGCCCAGTATAAAGTCTGCTTATTGTAGGCAGCTGAATAAAACTGCTGTTTTCAACCATAGCTGCCATTTTCAACCAGGTGGCTACACTGCACAGATGATTGCATTTTGTTCCCATGGAAATTTGCCAATGTGTTTAGCCATTTATAGGATGTATTGCCAATGGAAACCATCATAACCCATGTGACTAAAGCTGGGAAGTATAACAGTGGTACTTGGGATACATATATTTTTGATAGCTATTTTCTGTTTATTGCACTTTATTTTTTTCCCTACACAGGCTGTCATTTAGAAACCCAGAGTCTACTGCCCACCCTGAAAGATTGCTGTTCCTTGTCTTCTTTGGCCTCTGTCAAAAAAAGAATGTTATAACTAAAAACAGGGTAGACACCTCAGTTACTCCAGACTCACAGAGTCTTTAAAAGGAGGAGGAGGTAGGTTCATCAGAGTGGAAATCCAGGGAATCCTATTCCAGGTGGATATGTATATGCTACTCGAGGCTGAACTCTGTAAGAAGGCCAGGTAAGTTTTGTGTGTGTGGTGTCTTATGAGCAAGAAGAAAGCCCAGAGAGAAAGGCGGGCATAAAAAGGCACTCACCTCCAATAAAATGGCTTTTAAGCCTTCCTCTCACTTCCTCCTCAGATGAAGGTATGCACAGCAAGGAAAATTGATAACGGATTTTGGATGATTCTGCATTAAATTTTACTTCTCTGTGACTTGTGGCTACCTCCTAGTTACTTAAATGCTTTAGAGAAAGTGCTCTGCAGACATCAGCTGTATTGAAGGCTCAGGTGGTTTGTAACACATTTTAGATAAATATGGTTCTTGCTATATATTAGCCCAGGTGAAAAAATGTTCCTCTTCAAGGTAAGAAAGTCACCTTGCTCAGTAGAAGCCAAGTAGTTTTGTTTTTTTCTCAGGAGCTGTCTAAGTCTTGCTTAGAAAAGACCGAGTGTCCCCAGTGATGGAGCGTGCCACTGCAATCTGCTGTGACAGTGACACCCCTGCCTGTCTCCCAAGCTGCAACACTGCAGAGCATCATGATGCTGTTCTGGTGGGCATTTTGCTGGGCTGGCTGGGGTCTGTGGAGCCCAGGAAGAGAAAGGTTCTTAGCAAGAGGAGGAATCTCTGCTCACTTCTACAGAAAGCAGAAGCTGGTAATTTTTCTTTCTTGTGCCCTTCAAGTACAGGACTTCCTTGCAGATAGCAGTTCCCTTCAAGAGCTTGGCTGGCTCTCCCAGCCAGCAGCTGTGCTGTGCCTACACAAATCCACCGTGGGCATTTGATAGTACGGCAGAAAGAAGAAGTGAGAACTTAGTGCACCTCTAGCATCCCCTGCTCCACTTTCTTGGAAGAGAAAGGCTGTGCAGTGCTAATGCCCATGTGCCAGCAGACTGGAAGCAAAGATAAAACATGCAGATACTACTGTCACCATCACTGCAGGAATCACAGCCATGAAGAACGTGGATGACTAAGTGCACCATTATCCTTGTCCTGCTACGCTCTACGTTGTGTCCCTGTATAGCAACACACTGAACATCCACATTTGGTTTGGATCAGGTGTTCCTGATGACTTCTTTGAGGTGAATGACTTTATCATCCCTCCCTACCAGGCTTTGCTTCTCCTTGCCAAGTGGTGTGACAGCACATGAGCTGAACTCCTGTCAGCTGAAACCTAGCTGGAAGATGCTCTCCATCAATTAGTGTGTGCTTTGTCCACAGATGCAAACTAGAGCAAATGAAAATCTCACAAAACATTCACAGTCTGAATTTTTAGTCCTTAGCAGCAGTTATTTTCCCTTTTGTTCTCTCCTATTACGATGATTTATGTGCAGGTGTCAGGAACATATACTAGAAATTAACTGTGTTTACCCAATTTTCCTCAGAGAACTGATTTATGATTTACTGACCAGCTTTCTTGTTGTTTCCAACTTGCTTTTTCCCTTCTCATTGTCTTCCACTACTACTTTGACTAACAGAGTCCAGTCAGGATAGGAATTAAAAAATTTCTGGTCATTGTGTGACTGTATGCAAGTGAAAGTTGAATCTTATTAGAAGGTCAGTGAGTAAAAATAACCAATTGCTTCTCCCCAGATAATGTGATTTTCTCTGGCCTTTCAAAATGTGTGCATACTTCCTGACTTGATACACCTTGTATTTTATGCCTCAGTGTGCAGTAATCATTTGATTCTAACAATTAAACTGGGGATAATCTCTATCAATCTTCATAATAATTTTGTATTATATCTTAACAAATGAGATGAGAAATTAAATAACCTTACTCTTGTATTAGTTCTGTGCAGATGTCTTTTTAAAGTTCTAAATTGCACAATGAAGCCTAAAAACTACTAACTGCCTACAAGTGCATGTTAAGGAATAAGCATGTAAAAGCAGAAGCACTCATTTCATCTCACAAGTTTTTTGAAACAGGAGGAAAAAATCCCTTCTGTTAAAGTGTGGAAAACCAGTTTGTTGAAGTCTTACAATCCATTCATGGAAGGATTGGGAAGGATGATTTACTTGAATCCTCTGTACAAGCATATTGTAGTCCTTACCAACTGTTATCAAATTAACCATAGCAGTGAGAAATGGTTACAGTCCCAGCAACACAGATAAGGCATGAACAGAAAGAGATAGGCTTCCTCTGAAGAGATGATAATGCTATAGCCACAGTTACATTGTTCTCTGACTCCTGTCAAGCTGCCTCAAGAGTGGGGGAGTCAATAAAATATTCCTATCACAGACTAAAGGCTCATTTGTATTACCCAGCAAAATCAATCAAAACTAAAATTTCATTTGCTGCTGGTCTTGATGTAGGTTACTCAATCATTTTCTCATTAGATATTTCTTGGATAACTTGTGATGTTCACAGGGGAATGACTAAGATATTTTACACATGATGTTAAAAGATTTTCTCCTGGTACTATCGGGGACCATTAGGACTTTCTAGGCTCTGAAACATGGAAGCTATTAAAGCAGCAGGAATCTGGAGATCTTATCTTTGGCAGTGTAGTAAATACATTTATATCAAAATGCTGTGCCTAATGCTGAAGTCATTAAAAAGCAAGAATGATTTCTTCAGTGAAAGCACACATTCCTGGGTAATAAATTGCCTTTTGAAACGTAATGCCTGTCAAACTCATGGAAGTTTTCCATTACTCCATGATCTTCCAGAAAGTGATGGATAAATATTTTTAACTTCATTTCCCATTGCACCATTTAATGAACTCACTTGTGCTTGGTTGCTCTCCATTAAGTTTTGTAGGAGTGTGTCACCTGATTAGGTTCTTGTTTTACTTAGATGGTTCCAAAGATGTAGCCAAATTACAAGTTTATGGATGGCTAAACTTAGCCACTTGCCAGTTTTATTTTCTCACTCATACGTCATTAAAGAAGCCAGCGTGTTTTTCCCACATCATGCAACAGTGAGGATAATAACTACATAAAACTGCTTCCTCTTCACACTGCACAAGAGACTTGATTCTAATAGGACCTGTAAAATTAACTCAGACGGCTTTAGGAAGACTTGAGAATCTGAGGGTTATACTTAGAGTCAAAATTGAAGTAGAAAATTTGTTCTTTCTAGCCCATTACATCTCTGAAGCCGACTCCATGAAGATGATACTCAGGAGGGTTACTTTATAAGTGAGAAAAAGAACATACCAGGAAAGATGGTTTGAGAGCTGTCAGGAGGACCTTTGGTGTCAAACCTGGATTTTTGGGCTGACAGTGGTGTCCTCCCTCAACTGTTGCAAGGGCTTCTAGGGCAAATTGTGGGTGAGGGCCTCATGCCTCTGTTTTTGATAGTGGCAGACAATGGGAAATTATAGCAAAAGGAGATAATTTAGGCAGATGGTCTCTGGGAAATTGATCTTCACTGAGCACCTTGGTAGTGGGAACTGAGACAGTTTCTTGAATCTGCATCAGCTCTGGACCAAGAGCAGCATAAGAGGAGAACTAAGATCCTAGATGGACTATGATGCTGGATTAGCTCCAGACTACATGTAGTACTCTCCCTGCCTCTGTACCCCCAGCCTCAAAAAGTGGCAACAGGAAAATGCTGCAGCTCATGAGCTGCTTGTACAAATGCCAGAGGATAGAGCTTGAGCTGCTGATGGGAACAACTGAAATCGTGACAATGAGCTCTGATCTAACTGAAAAGCAAGCAGGGGTTCAGAAGGATGGGGTCAGGAACAGTCTTGGCTATGCTGCAGCTGACTCAGAGAGACTTTTGGGAGACACTCAAGTGTTTATCTGTTACCAGAATAGGATAATTTTTGTAATAAGCCTTTAAAAACATTTCTTGCCTATTTTCCCCTTTCATCCACTGAAAGTATTCTGTACTCATCCACATTCATCTCCTTGTAAAAGGCTGTCTCTGTTTTCTCTGTTCCACTTCATCCAAAGATTAATAGCAGCACAATTATTAATTGTAAATCTATAGCCTTTTTCCAAGGAAGGGAGAGTGTAACTACTCATAAACATTAGCTCCACATGAAATGCCACATTCAAGGTCTCAGCTGTGAAGCTGTGCTTTTAATTAATTTTCAGATTTTTCATTCGTTCTCTGACATATCACAAGAATCTGCAAACACTCATTTAATACCCATGGGCTGAATCCTGCTTTCATCCTCCTGGTGATGGTTTGTTTGCATAGATGACTGAATTCTAGAGCCCACTGGCACAACAGTGTCAAAGGCCTTTGAAAACTCTAGGAGCCTTTTCCACAAAATCGGAGGTCAGAGGGACCTGCCACCTAGCAGCAGGATTTGACTGCAGAGACTCCCAGCCTAAGGCCATGCAATAAAGAACGTGGCTCAGAAAAAAACCAAACCAGTATCTAGACACATTAATGCTGAGAGCATCCTTTAGCCCATGTTGTTAGCTATTCCATTGTTTTTTTAATTCCTACTAGAAATTGTTACAGAATAAAAATCTGCAGACTGTCAGATAATTTTTGCACAGTGATCAACATTTCTGAGTTGATCTTCAACAAATCGAGATGTGTTTTTGACACTGAAGGTTGCAGGGTTTTCCAGCCCCAGAATTTTCTTTTTCTTGGCAGTGCTCCCATCTATTGGAATTGTTCCAGTTTTCCATGATTGATTATAATATAAATAATTTATAAATGTTAATGAATTGGAGAACCCTTCAGCTAAACAATTTTAGGCACTGTGGAAGTGCAAGGAAGTTGCCCAGACTTGTTGATTACTTATGCCCGTGTTTAATCTTGGCAGATGTGGCCTTTTTAAACTATTTTATAATGTTTTGTGTTATATAAAATAGATGCATTCTCATCTTATAATTCTCTTTCTAGAATGTAAATATCTAGTGCACATTTTAAATTTTCTCTGGTGTTATTCATCATATCTCTCTCTACCTTGAAATGTATTTAATCCTTGGTCAGGTGCTTCTTATTAAAAATTCCATCTTATTGTTCTTAATTATTTTTCCTGTTGAGATTTGACTGAGTTTTTAAATTGCCGTACATTTCTCACGTGACTTAGCTGCTTCTCCAATTTTTCCTCTCTTTAAATATTAATTTCCTCTATAGCCTTGCAACTAGGTCTCCTTATCAGTAGAATGGGGGTTTTTTACTGGTAATAATTTTTTTTTCTTTTTCCTTTATATATAAATGGTGGGGCTTGGAGGTTTACAGTAGCATTATGAGCAGTTCCAAGTTTAGAGCTCTTGAAGTTTTTTAGTAGTTCTGGTAGCAACTATTCTAAGTGAGGAAGAAATGGCTTTCTAAGTTTTCCCCAGGGTTTACACTATGATTGACAGTATATTCTGGATGCACAGTGTAGATACATGTTGACTATGATTTTCTTTAATGGGTGAAGACAAATTTTGGTTAATGCTTATTTCCTTTTTTGACCTTTAAGGTGAAATTCAGATTTGAGTCAACTTACATTAAACAAAACAGGTCCCTTTAGTATGAAATTTCTCTGTTCCTTTTTTCTTTTCTCTTTTCAAACTCAAATATTGAATTCCAGCTTTTTGAGATGTGCAATACAATCTTTCAGCTTAAAATCAGCTATGACTTGTTCATTCTGCATATTGTAATTGGAAGTTTAAGGAACAGTTTGTTTAGATTTCCAGTGGGATTTTTCTTTTCTGGGATAGAGCTCATCTATCTCTTTAATTTTATTTTAATGAGTTACAACTTTAAGCCTGAAATGTTTTAAATTTATTAATCTGATTCAAATTAAACAGATAAGTGCTAAGTACGGTGGGCCCCAGATTACAATGTTGCATTGGAAAATGGAGATACCATGTGCCAACTTAGTAATATGTATTGTTGGTTTATTTTAAAGTGTGTGGTCTTTGTGGAAACACAGCATCTTAATGATAGTGGTTTCTCTGACATATTTATAAATTGTAATCAGGCTATGAAAAATGCAACAATGAAAGTCATGGTGGCTGGGACAAAGAAAATCAGGCAAATTCCAGCTCAGTTCTCTTTCCATCGTAGCATGAGAAATCAGTATGTCAAGTTTTTGTGTAACCCTCAGACAGGCCTGAAAAATATTTCTGTTTACATATTCACAGGCTCATCACAATTGGTATTATATTCCCATAAAATTAAATAGTAAGGGGAATGTACTTGAAAATTATGTTGTATGTGTTGATATTCCAGTCATACTCAGATGATGCTGGAGAAGAGTTCCCTTTAGCCTGACCCCAGACCGATACGGAGGTCTGTATCTCACAGCTGCCTCGGTGGCGCCAGTCTCGGCTGCCTTCAGCATGCCACAACTCTCTAAGCCTTGGTAGCAGACAGGAGTTAAGGATAGCCTAGTGATTTGTACTTCCCTGCTTTTTTTTCTTTGTCTGTAACTATTTCAGCATAACCCCTTTGTTTCGCTGAGATTAACTTGTTTTGCATTTTCAAGCATCTCAAAATGAAGCCTAACAGACACTAGGACCCCCTATTTTCTTCAAAACAATAGGTTTAAATAAATTAGGGTTTCAAACAAACCCATCAGGGTGCCAACAGTCCCAGATGAATCTGGGCATCCCAGAAGCTGGAATGTGTTTCCTTGACACGTTTCAAGAACCAGGGGAAGGCTCGTAGCATGACAAGCCAAAGGGCTGCAGGGGTGAGGTTGCATAGCTCATTCCCTGGCATAAAACAGAGCATGGCAACTGCAAAAATACCCTCCTCATTGTGGCAGGCAGTTAGAAGTAATCAGGATGCTCTAACAGGTAAAACACCAGGACTCTTTCCTCACATTATATAGTATGGGTGAGCCATTCATTTTAATCTTCCCATCATTCCAGCAAATTTTACTTAAATCTGATCAGTTTTTTCCTTCATATATGAACACTGCTAGCCCCTTTTGTTTATTGTCTGGTCTCAAGTCTATGTATCTATGTGTGTATATGTGTGTGTGTGTATGTATGTGTATACATATATATGTGTACATATGCACACAGGCAAGCATATATATGTGTATGCACACACATATTAGAAAAACATGTTCCTTTGTGCTAAAAGTTACTTCATGTGTAATGTTGTGGGTGGGTCTGACACGTTTTGCGTGGCTGGGCCAGTGCTGCTACAGCTGCATCTTTTCCTTTTACTTTAATGAAGTTAGACAATTGCTTCTGGGACTAGGCAGCCATATGTCCCTTACAGTCCCCCAAATAGCTGCGCCACCTTACCACTTCCCTAGATTTGTGTCAATTGTTCTCACATGTTAGATGAATACTTACAAACTATGGCAAAAGCGGGCACAAATTCTGCGTTCCTTCTCATTGCAGTCAGATCCCAAAGGCCTTCTGAGGGATCAAGTTGTATGTGAGGTCATTTTGTCCTGTGTAATGTCAAGGAACTGAAGCGTTTTTCGTCTGTGCTTTAGGGAAGGGTGGCAGTGTCTATCCAAGATGTTTCTACAGTTTGCAGGGTCAGAGACAAGGCTGAAATACAGGCACAGTGTGGATATTCCTTTGATGCTCTCCCAGTCCTAGAAAAGCTCTTGGGGAGGGAAAAAAAGTTTAAAAGAGAGCGCTAAGATGTCTGCTTTGAGACCAGATAATGATCTATGTGTTTAAGATTTTGCTTCTGGAAAAAAGAAGCAAAATTTGAGCGTTTAGCAGTTTTACAGATGGTAACTGAGATCCTGTCCTTGCACCCTCAGCATCAGTCTTGATGTTTGTTTTAGTGTTCGTATTTCACCCTGTTCTGGAAACACAGGGTTCTTTTATTGAAGATGAGTGATACTATAAAGGGTTTTCTGAAACGGCTGACAGCCCCTCCTGATGTTAAACTGAATCTCTTCCCTTTTGGACAGTAAGGTTGGGGATGTGTTAGTAGTGGCAGCTTGATGTTAAAACCCAGTTGTGTGCCTGTGCAATCACTTTAATGTCCAAGCATGGTTTGGCACAGGTTCCCGCTCTGTCTGGCTGTACTAGGAAAGCAGTGAATACTAGCAAGGTGGAAAGCAGAACTCTGGGCATTTTAAATCTGCTCAGCCAGCACATTTGCCTGGCCCTGCATAGTGGCACTGCTGGTGTACGGATGGTGAACTACTTTCCAGAGCTGTTTCTCTTCTCTCCTCTACGCATGCCCTACGTGGGCACCCACTAAACCAGGAGATGAAGGAGGTGTTTGATTTTCTTGTGAGAAATTAAGGAATACATTCAGCTGAGTCCGATCCCTCCCAATTGAGGAAGTATTTTTTTCACAGGGCTGTCAGCAGAAAGCAAGAGTGTTACATTCAGTTTATGAGTAGTGAGCCTGTTGTATCAATTATCCAATGTTTTTGGTGGTGGTGTGCCAAGATTATGCATCTTGGTTTGCATGGGCGTGACCAACCTTCCTGTCTGTGCCACCCTGAGCTTTGGATTCATTTTGCTTTAAAATTCAAGCTTGCTTTAGGCCACCATGAGCAAGAAAGATGACAGCTGCATCAATGTCTGTCATTAAAATCTGAGAAGTTGAGTAGTGTGTTGATGGTGGCAGGGTTATTTTCTATTTTTCAACAATGTGAAAAAAAATCAGATCAATTATGCATCTCACTCCTACACTACTAATGGATGGACAGACAAGGGGTTTTTTCAGCTGACACCTAGTGTGCTAAGTAAAGAGATTATTCCCCTCAGTTTGATTCCTTCATGTAATGAATGATAAGTAGATGAATCAGTGCGCTAAAATGTGTGACAGATAACAAATAAGTTACACACTTTGTACTTTTGCATGGATGCCCTGACACTGGGAAGTCAGCATGTGCTGGTGTGTAGACTTGCAGTCATTTCTGACTGTGCCCTGATGTTTAAAGAAGTTGTGTTTCCAACTGATTTCCCAGATGCTCCTAAAATTTTAAGATCTTTTCAGGGCACAGAAATACCTTAATAAAGCTTCTTAATGAGCTTTAAAACTGAATTTAGTGGGCTGTTGTTTGGGGTTTTTTTCAAGGAAAAACACTCTATTACAAATTGTGATATTTGTAGTTATCTCCTAAACTCCAAGCACTGCTTTGGCTTGTGGCAAACTGGCCTCAGGTGATAACAGAGGACAGACAGGTGTCATGCAAAACCTCTTCTTGGTCACTGGCTGTAACACCAAGGCAGCAGCAGAGGCAAGGCTTTTCTTCATTGCAAATTAATATTGCATTCATATTAACAAATGACCTGGCTTTTTATTTACACTATGAGTGGTGAGGAGGAGAGGTAATAATTATAATTTTTTTTTTCTGATGGAGCCCATGAGCCAATGATGTTCTGGGATACGGATTAATAGCCATGGATTATCAAAGCTTTGTTTAGTTCTTTGTTTGTAAATGGCCCCGTCTCAAAGCCTTAGTAGATTGATTCTGACCAGTACAAAACCTTTTCTTCCATTTTCTCATTCTTCTTAATTATTCTCTGATAGGATGGTCAATAATTCTGCTAATTAGTCCCTCCACTGACTCTCTTTAGGGGTACAAAAACCATAGTAACATAATTTTTAAAAATTCACTTTATATGCAGTATCAAATTTTTTTTATTAATCCAGAAAAAGAATAGCTTATAGTCATGGCATGTAATTTTTTTTAAAGTCTTTTTAAGGATTTCAAAGGATTCTTTAAAAAAAGTAAATAATGTCCATAAGTAACTGCTCTCTTTAAAAATAAATATTTGTCTGCTATCAAAACACAGTGCTAAATGCTTTCAAGTTTCCCATTGACTGTGCTGGCCAGGTAATCTAAAAACTGGCTTCCTGCATTCATAAATTGTAATTTAACACATACATAGCTTCTGGTGTTCACTTTCTATGAATAACTCCTGAAGGATACAAAAAAATGGTGCAGTAAAAATAATACTTGCAACAAAGGATGGACTTAAAACATCTAACAAATTTAAAATGGGAAGTGTCTTCCACTTCTGATGTTTTGAATTCTGGAAATATTATCAAGGTTGGCTCAAAGCTTTATTTTTATAGGAGGTGCAGCTGTGTTTTTTTCAGCAACAGTTTTCTAAAGACAACTGGTAGAACCAGATGTGCACATGTGCACATGCATCTTTTATCTAAAGATTTCTTTTCAGGCACAACAGCCTTCCTCAGGTATGAAACAAAGTTATCAGACTTCAAAGCTAAGCAGAAAGTGAAAGGAATTGCTCAGGTATACACCAAGCAAACCACCTCAGAAAGAAAACATCGTTATTATGTGCAGAGTAGAGAGAGTTGATAAGGCCGTTACCTTGCTAAGGGAAAGAAAGGAAAAAAAATAATTTATAGTCTGTGGAACATAGAAAGGTTAGTGGAAGGGAAAGGAAATTATACTGTGCCATGAAATCAATATCTCTGTTGAATCCTTGTTTTCTGGTGACCAGTAGTTTAAACTGTTAGCTCTAGGCTTGCCTTTGGAAGGCATTTTGGAAATCTTTAACAATCAGGACTGTGAAATCAAAGATGGCATGGTTTTGAAAAGTGCTCTTTGTATAGAAGGGGGATATTAAATCTGTATCAAGAGTCTATCACAGAGCTGAATCTCAGAAATATTTCATTCAGCACTTCTAGTCCTTTGAGTGTGTCATGCTGAGTCCCAGAGAATGAACCTTTGGGACTGGAAAGGATCTTTTAGGTCAGATGTATGTTTGCTTTTGTCTGCACTCTAGCAGGTAGTGTAATGTATCTTGTTAAACGGGATTTACTCTGGCTAAGTCTATTGACATCTCCCTTTCATCTGCAAGATAGCTGTACCTAAGTGCTACTGCTGCTGTGCTCAAATGCTCAGGTCTATGCTAAGTTTTTATTGACTCGTTTCTGAAATTCCATGCTGTTCTTGAAACCAAAGTCAATCTACTTCACTGTGACAATACATCACAAGTGGGCAGAGGAGTCCTAGAGCACACACTGCTGCCCGAGACATGAGATCTGCCCCTGGTGTGCTGTTCCCACTCTGGAAATAATAATTTGATTAGAATAAGGACTTTTCGACCCCCTGAAATGATCTTGCAGTCGCAGCCATGCAACCTGGCATTTTCTCATTATGCAAGTTTCCCTGCTCGCCCTGCATCTATTTCACTAATCTTGACTCCTTAGGCCTGGAGAAATGCCACAGTCAGGAAGACACTCAGAGTTGCTCAGGTTGCTCAGGCTGCTCACGAGTTCAGGTTGCTCGGAGCCCCATCCAACCTGGCCTTGAACACTTTCAGGGATGGGGGACCCACAGCTTCTCTGGGCAACCTGTGCCAGGGCCTCAACAACCCTCCCAGTAAAGAATTTCTTCCCCACTTGTCCTATCACTACCCGTCTTAGTAAAAAGTCCCTCTCCAGCTCTCTTGCAGGCCCCTTTAGGTACTGGAAGATGCTATAAGTTTCCTCCAGATCCTTCTCTTCTCCAGGTTGAAAAACCCTGTCTCTCTCTGTCAGTCCTTGTAAGAGAGGTTCTGCACCCTCTGATCATCTTCATGGCCCTCCCCTGAAGTCATTCCAACAGGTATACTTCTTTCTTATGCTGAGGGTCCCAGACCTGGATGCAGCAGTCCAGATGGGTTCTCACAAGAGTGGAGTCAAGGGGGAGAGTCACTTCCATTACCCTGCTGGCCACACTGCTTTGGATGCAGCCCAGGATGCATTGGCTTTGCTGGGTCATGTTGAGCTTGTCAACCAGCATCTCCAGATTCTTCTCAGCAGGGCTGCTCTCAATCCATTCTCCTCCCAATCTGTCTCTGAGCTTGATGGGACCTTCTTGTTTGCTCAGCTGAGTCCTGGCCTCTTCTCCGTTCCAGAAGCCCCACTGCTCCGGTCTGTTGTCACCACACCTTTCCTGGCTCCATACATGCAATGAATACTGAGGGAAACAGCCACAGCATCTGTGACATCAGATAAATGATCTTAGGTATGTCATTACAGTTGGGTGCCAGTTAGTGGAACATCTGGATACCTCTTCTTCACCAATACTCCTTCATGAGTTAGCTTTCAGGAAGGTGGGATGATAATTCCTTTCTTTCTTATTTTCTTCTCCCTAAGAATCTTCCTGCTCTGTGCTATTATTCAAGAAGGTGTTCTCTCCTTAAACTAAGATCTTCTCTTTGCCAACAGCCACTGTGGGCTGTTTCAGAGGGATGCATGAAACTCCAAGGGTTGATACCTCAGTGCGGTTCTGTCGCTGCTATGTGGGACAGGTGTTTTACTGGGACAACAGCCAAGGGGCCGTGGCAGGGTGTTTCTCCAAGCAATAGTGAAACAAGACTACTGAAGTAATGAAGAAGTTGTTTTACCACTCTGGTGATCCCTAGAGAGTCTATTGCCATTTTCATATTAGATAAAACACAGTTAGAGCTGACATATTTTCTTTCTTCAGAGTTCCTACCTGACATGATGACAGGGAACAAATTAATCCCAGTTTGATCCAGTTTAATTAAACCATCTCAAAGATGTTGCATTGGCTTGGATGTTTTGATCTTGTTATTATTTTTATTTATTGCAAGAATATACCATTCTTGGTCTGGCTTTTGCTAGAAATACGGTTATTTAGTTAAACTTTATATTCCCAAGTAAGAGTCTGGGATACATTAACTGAACACTATTATTGTCTGTAGATGGTATATCTGAGGCTGGTAGAGATACTTCCAATATAGGTTTGCAAACATTTTCAATCAGGCTCTTATTGTTCTGTTCCTTGGGAAATTATGATTGTGATAAGAATGTCACACCTGGAGCATTTCTTATTCCTCTTTTCCAGATTTTGTGAGCATACCTGATTATTCTTTCATTACTGCATAACTACTGTTATTACCTATTCTTTAATAAGTTAGAATTAAAGTACAAAATTATTTTATTGAAATATTTTATACAGTTTTGCAAAGATGGAAACCTTAATAATGAACTAATCACTTTGGCACAATCATGCAGGTTAATAATTCAACAGTGCATTAGTTATGCCCATGTTAAAATAATTCCTTTTCTTTCCTTTAGCAGAAAAGGCCTACTCTGGCCAACTTGGTATCTTTATATTTTTTCATACAGTTATTATAGAGCTTGGTGTTATTATAGTGCCTTAAGTGGTTATTATAGTGTCTTTGAGTGCCTTGAAATCAATACTGCATACTTACTTCAATAAAACTCAATTGGTTTTATTTGTATTTTATGGACATAAAAGTGAAAAATGACAAATCTGTAATTCTGAGGTGGCCCAGCCTCTGTCCATGGGTTTTTACCAGTCTTGATCTGTGACTTTGGACCACTCTTGATGCTACAGGACAGAGAAGGCAAACCAGCTTTTTATTTTAACCCTACTTATGTTCTGGACAATGCACAGCAAGTGTACTCCCTGTGCATCTGGTAAGTTAGTCACTTGCTGTACAAGCCAGAAGCCGGACTCAGTCATCTCTGAAGACACTGGTTCCTTTATCAGGCTAATGAAGGTGCAAAGAGCAAAGCTGTAAGCCAAGGGTTATCCCTGTACCTCGGCTCTGGACAGATACAGAAGCAGGTTCCTTAATCCTGCTTGTAGAGTCTTCCCAGGGGCTGTTGCAGCTCTGTAGTCTGCCTTTTCTCCCTCAGAGCAACACAAGAGCTATGACTCTGAAGTTCATTCCAGTTTGATTTGTTATAGTTATTTTAAATCACTGTATTTCACAACTACATTTAGGTGGCAAGTGCAAAAAAAGCTAAGGCTGAATTAATAAAAAAAGTTCAAATATATTGTTTGACTAGAAATCAAGTATTTTGCTCTGTAGTAAAATTATGTTAATTAATAGGTTAATGTTATTTATCCTATTTTTCAATAATTTTATTTGACCTCAGCAACAAAACTGAAAAATCTGATTTCTAAACACAAAATTGACAATCATAACACTTGATTCAAAACAATAATTTTTAAATAAATATTTTAATTTACATTTTGGGAGTTTTTTTGCCCCCCAGTTATTTTGTTTCAAAAATATTCCTTGGAATTTAGTTTAACTCATGCAATGTTTTGGTCTGCTCAAAAGTGCATATTTCAGGAGACTTTATTTACCAGAATAACTTCACTCAGCTCAAATTATTTGAGTTGGGATATCTTTTTCTTTGGCCCAGTCTGAACCCAGCAAGTGAACTATTTTGCCTCTTTTGGTACCAGTGATGAAAAAAGTGACAGTAACAATGCATACGTCTGTGGTGGGAGGGCAATGGCTGATTTCTACAGCCAGCATACCACCTTCTGCTGAAGCTGTCAACTGCAGGCAAGTGATTTTTAGATCCATCTGTGCTATTTGTTTCAAGCTGTTCAGTAGCTTCTTCACAGTTCTGTGCTGGTGTTTTGTGGTACTGCCACAGTAACCTAATAAATCCCCTCTCCCTGCACAAAATCAGAGGATGCTTAAGTTTTAGATGTTGCTACCAACTTACATATCTTCTCTTGGCTTTCAATTTGTTTTTCTTTTCTGAATTTGACAGGTTTTCAGCTCCAGTAGGAAGTAAGTATTCACTGAGGGCATTATAGTTCTATCTTCATTTTTCTGCACTGTCCTACTACTCATCCCCTGTTCTGATTTTCTGTTTCAAAAATCAAGTCACTTTCACAATTTCTTTGTAATGTATTCTCTGCAACCCTTGTTCTCCAGCATTCTTAGGAATTCATGCTGCCTTCTTAATTGACCTGTCATTTATGGACTGTATCTATAATTCCTGGGTGATACCTGGTAACCATTCTGAATTCTGATGAACAAAGCAGAAAATTTCAAATCTGCAATCCCGGAGACAATGAGCTGTCTGCAGGCAGGATGCAATTGTTATTATTCAGACTGGTTACTAAGCTGTCCTTGCTCATCAAACATGCACACATAACTATGTATTTTGAGTGGGAGTTTGGTTTGGTCAGCTCAAGCTATTACATCAATGCTAGAGTTAAATTAATCTTTTGACACAGACAACTGCAATTTGAGATAAATTGAAACTCTGTTAGTCAAAGGCAAGATACTAGCATAAAATCCTGGCCTGCCTCATTGCTTAATTAGTTTTATAAATATGTATTTTTACAAAATTAAGACAAAGGTTTTGAAGATCTTAGTTCTTTGCTCTGTGAAGTTGTAATCCCAGCTTATCTCTCTTTCCCTTCCTTTTTCTCATGCAGAACTTTTATAAGCAGATCATTCTAAGTTACTGGACTTTACAACCAGATATGTAGGTGGGAGTAATTACTTCTCAGAAGCTGAGATAATTTACTAAAACACATGTGCTTCAGTTTGCTTTTTTACTGTGTGTGTTCCTGACGTGCCGTTTCTGTTTGGTACACAACTGTGACAAGTTTTCTGCCAAATTTTGTATCTTAATGTTGCCTGTAGCATCCATAGTTATAGTATTCATTGCCTGACTGAAGTTTTCAATAGCAAATAGAGCTGAAACAGTTAACATGTTAGGTTGCAGGCCCAGTTATTTTACTAACAGCAAAGCTGGATGAAGGATCAACATTTCCCTGATATTCCTTCTCCTTAGTCATTGCACACGATCTGTTAATCATAACCCTTGCTAGATCGATCTCTACCAGGATCCTCATTATTTGTCCTTTTCTCTGCCCTCAAAAAGAATATGGTAATATCTGTGCACAGAGCAGCCTGTAGAAGGTTATGGGAGGCACAGTTAGATCTCCCTCGGAGGCCCTCAAAAATGCTTTTCTTGCTAGTGTTCAGATATTCCCATTTAAAGGATCGTCACAATGCTGTAAGTAGTGTCTTGCTGTTAAACAAAACTCCAGGAATTATCCTTAAGCCAGATCAAGTCCAGATGGATGACATTTACAATGTTCAGAATAGACAGCACAATTTAAAATACTGACAAAATATGCATATGTAGTTAAAAGGAAGCTGTTCTGTTAATTTGTTAACCAAAAAAGAAAACCTCCTCTTCTGTATTACCCAACCTGTTCACATGGGGAGTTTTTTGCTCAAATTCTCAGGAAGGCATTCTTTTCTTGTGTGCTCATGAATACCAGTAGATGCAGGACCTTCCAAGTCAATTGCATTAGACTTTGAACCTATTTCCTTGGAGTCTCTTGGGTTTTCACTTCTATTCAAATCCGCCTCTCCTTTCCTTCCCCATTAAGTCTACACTAATGCAATAAAAAAAGAATCTAGCCCTTTTTCTAGGAAATAATTACTGGATATTTACCCCTTTTAGAAAGACTAAAGCAACCTCTGATAGGTCAGGTGCTATCTTCTGAACATGGCTGCCTCTGTTAAACTCATTAAATGCATAATACCTTTCCCTGGCTCCCCACTCTCCCAGCTCCTCAGCAAGTGAATTTCACTGTGAGATGTCTCAGGCCATTGAACATTGCATTTTATTATCAACTACTAAATGGACAGGCATACTCCAGGCAAATAATGCCCGTTAAATGAGCACATCTCTTCCATTACTGGTTGTTGATTTAGAACAGNCAGAATTGGAGCATAGCAGCAAGCTATTCAGATTTATGCAGTTGCAGAGGCTCTAAGTGCAATACCCCATTTGATGGTTGAGGCAGAAATGCATGTAACTTTAGGTCCCCTTCACTCCACAAAAGTAGAATCATACTGACTCACAGAAACATAAATAAAAATAAAAGGCTCATTTCGGCAAGGCATGCTATTGAAAAGGTCAACAATATGAAATAAGTCTCGTCTTCATACTAAACCCTGAAAGATTTCCAGGTTCTCCTGTCTGTGAATTGAAGTCTTGGTTCTGTCTGTGGCTCTGCATTCGTAGACAAATGCTTCTAGCAGATGATTTAATTGTAATTCCTAAATCAAAACAAACTGGGAAATACACTGCTGTTTGTGTCAATGTCTTACACTACACAGCATGTGTAGGTGCACAACATTACTTTGCATGCTGGCACGAGCAATGGATCAGAATACAAACAATTATCTTTACTCTAAAATTGTGCCTTCTATTATAGTGTCTCCAGTTTTAATGAAGATCAACTGTGACAAATCTACACAGAGTAATGGAAGTACCAGAGTGAAATTGCTTTTTGAAAACAAAAGGCTTTTTAAAAAGTCACAAAAGGACTGGGGGAGCCATGAATGAATTTTCTACCCTAACATTTTGGCATTACACTGTGGAACTTTGTGCTATAAGCAAGGAATGAAAAATTGCAGTTGACATCTACACCTGGCATTTGTCTCCATTAACAATTAATGGAGGGACTCTGTTCTCTTGGCTTAGTCTCCACCTGTCAAGTACTCTTTAGGAGAAAAGAGAGCAGGGAAAAACCAAATAGATTCAGGCTTTCTTATTGTGAACCAGGTTTTCCAGTGAAATCTATAGGCAAGTGTTGTATTTGCGTCCTTAAGGAAACAATTTCTTTGTGGCCCTGCTTGTCTCCTCTCCTTCAGACCTGCTGTTTCATTCACACATCTACTATGGAAATTTTCTGTCTGTCTTTTCATATCAGGAGCTAGAAATCAATTTTTATACTTGATCCATCATTCAAAGATGATGGAAAGCCTGTGGCATAGCCGTGCTTTGATAGAGAGA
>WEIT01007838.1:449281-471841 GCA_013389985.1 Dryoscopus gambensis | reverse complement strand
CTTTCAAACATCACAGTGTGCATGCTTTCAGTAAAGCTGAGATTGGATTTAATGGTGCACATTTATTATTTGTGAATGTCCTGTGCATGTTCACTCAAGAGATTTAGGGTCAGATGTAACTCATGTTTTTCAGATCATTGAGGACAACCCACTGGGCTCTCTGTGCCGTGGCATCCTGGTGCTCAATACATACAACGTTGGTATGTATTTTCTGATGCTTATATATGGACTCCTGAACTTTCTTTGTTGACTAGACTCTTTTATGTTTAGCAGGAGAGATTTTAAAAAAACCAAATCAACCCCCCCAAACACCTACTTGGATTAATATAGCCAGCACAATTCATATGTTGAAACTTCATAATAGTAACTGCTGCAATAAATCAACAATGGCAGCTTAGAAAAAGAGCTGTTGGATTTCAGTGTAAATTTCTTGCTATGGTATTACCTAACAGTGAAAATGCCACAAGGGAAACACAAAAAGCCTTTTGTCTTCATTCTGGAGCCTAAGAATCCAGAAGATCCATGTGTTGAGTTTGCAACTGATAAAGTAGAAGAACTCTTTGAATGGTACCAAAGTATCCGCGAGATCACTTGGAAAACAGCAGAAGAGGTATTGCTACAAATTTCTTTGTTGTTGTTTTTAATAATGTACTGCAAATTTACAGTAGCTTTTGTCTTTAGCTCCCCTAAATGTTGCTCTCATGTGGTCCTTCACCCTCTTGCATAGTGCTGTTGTCTGTTCATTTTATTGATGCTGTGAATCTTGTTCCGTAACCCCTCTGGGGAATGGTAGGTGAATTAGCATTTTATGGAAATTGATGCTAACAGGAGTTTTCCAGCAGAGTACTGTCTGTGATGTACCCTGCCCCTCAGTGAAGTGTCCTTGGTAGGCCACTTGGGAACCACTGCAGTTTTACAGCTGGTCACACTGGTTCATCCCAGTGTTAAGCAGCAGAAGCTCTGATAATCAGACGGTTCTCTCCAGAGCTGTGAATCCACCAGTGAGAATGATTGAAATCTGAGCTGCCATTCTCTAAACTCTTCTTAATCTTCTTTGCTGTTTTCCAGTGAATGCAGTGGCACTGATAGAGAATTGTTTGCCTAATACTTTATTTGCAACTAATAACATTCTGGGCTTCCCTGTTCTTCAATAGCAGTATTTCCAAATACTTGCCTAAAGACTGAAGGATTCTGCCTAAATTTAGCTTCTATGTCCCTCTACTGCCACTTAAAGACATTCTTCAGGACTTGTTTTTCCTGCTCTGATGTACTAATTTACCTTCCTGTAATCTTTTCTAGTATTTAAGAAGTCTCTGACTTGACCAAAAAAGTCCTTTCTTTGGCTGTGCTTAAGGATACTCTTAGATCGGNNNNTTTCTCTTTTTTTTTTCTTTTATTCACCTTTTGTTGTTACGTGGGTGATATGGTTGATGGAAAATGTGTTTCAGTATCATGTTGGCTCATGCTGTTTATCTGTCATACGGAGTGGAGGTGCTCTGAGGGTCATCCTGAGCCTATTTATAGCAGACAAGTTGATGTCTCAAGCAGAGGACTTTAAATACAGCAAGGGGAGAACCAACAGGAGCTGTTGACCTATTGCTGGGGGAGGAGAGATACAGCTCTTGTGCTAGACTTTCATTTAGAAAGAAAAATGAGAAAAAGAGAAACATGACCTAAAAGAAGTGTCTCCAAATCAAATGTTTTTTATACTACAACAATGGCTCTTCAGGAGCCTGGCAGCTTTTTCTCTCTCTGTACAGTTGGAGAAGTATTAAACAGTCTGTGTTCAAAGATGCTTTAAAGCTCATTTCTGTCAGCTGGGAGGCTTTTCTCACAGCGTGGCCTCTACAAAGTTCACATGATAGACTGACTGCAGCGTGGGGAGGGGATGAAGATGAGGAAAAGCCCTTGTTGCCAGTACAGTTAACAGGCTGAATTTTGGGGAAGGAAAAAGCACAGTGAGTTAAGACGGTGCTGCAATGTGATACAGGGGGATTTTTTATTGAGTTTGGTTTTGGGCAATGTCTGTTAGGCATAAAAAATAAAACTAAGCTTCATGTATCTTGTAATCTCTGCTCAGTACTGACGCTTGCCATGCTCCCCCTCCCAGGGGGGTTGTTCCTTGCTCTCCTGCTTGGTTATCACTAGAGGGTTCTGTCTAGAGAGGAGCCCATGCCACCTAAAAGTGATCTTTTGCTGCTTGGAGCTCTGGTTACTGTTGAGCAATGTCTGGGAACTGTGGTGGATCACTAAGTACAATGAGGTGTGTACAGCTTGTTCCCAAGGTGATTTCCAAGTCTAAACACTGCATTCCTCTTTGTCTTTCTTAGACTTCAATGTATAATCCCTGGTTCAGTGAGATATTCTGGAAACCCGTGGCTCCCTAGTTCTGATTTTCATTCCTTGTATGTTTGTCTTGTTGAGGGAATTCTTTTGGAAGGCTTCCTGATTGCTGCTGCTTCATGATCTTTTGTGCCAAAGCTAATCACTTTTCAGTATGGGACTCTTCTAACATGTTTTATCCTTTAGCTGCTCCTTGTGCCTGAAAAGCCTCCAGCCCAACTGTCTCCACTCAGGACACTCCTTGCTGCTTTCTGCAGTTCCCAGTCTCTGCTGGCAGGGAACATTGCTCAGCTTCCACAGAGCAGGTGCTTGCAAATGTGGAAGGAGAGAGAGTGGGTTTAGTAGTGGGGATTTCAACAGGACTGCACATGATTTTCCATACAGAACATGATGTGTTTGGTGCACAAATAGAAAACGACACAGGAATGATGCTCAGAGGGTTTGAATTTCACTGTTTGGGAGTTACTAACAAGACTTAAGTTCTGCCAAGGATTATAAATAGATACAGAGACACTTCACTACCCTTTGCATTTTTTCCGCATACATTTGCATTTATATGAGGCATAGGGTTAAGAATGTAACTAAAATTGAGTTGAGTAGAGCCACATTAAAAGCAAAAAAAAGCGTTGCTGGAATTCTGAGCAGGACTGATCAGGGAAGAACTGAAATCCTTGCTTATAAAAACCCCACACAACACCTTTCTCCCCACCAAGAAAAACGCCAAAAGTACATCCCCAACTAAACCTCACTGTTTGGTTGTTGCCTGTTCTCTGAACTGGGTCTGAAAGTGCATTATATCTGTGCAGGTGTGTAAAGTATCAGATGGGAATCTGAGCACCAGAGAAGGCATTCATTAGAGTGCTCTCGGGAGGTACTGTGCCATAATACTCAGCGTGCCTATAATCTAAAACTTGGTTATGTTTTCCAGGAGAACAGGAGGAAGTACTGGGAAAAGAATCAGTTAATTGCTATTGAATTATCTGATCTGGTAATCTACTGCAAGCCAACAAGCAAAACCAAGGACAATTTAGGTATTGCCTTTGATATTACATCTGAATTTTACCCTTTCTGCTATCTTTACTGATGTTAGTTGAGATTTTAGGTCTGAAGATAAATTCTATCCTACTGGAAAACAAAGTTCTACCTCACCCAGGCAGTTTTCAGTAGCACTTTGAAACTGTACACCAGGGAACTTGGTGCTGTTCATCTAGGACAAAAGAACTTTCACAAATTGTAATTAGTTAACTAGAGACACCCTCTTAGATGTGTATTCCATGGGGGAGCTCACTAGTTACGTGTCAGTTGACTTTTTTGAGATTAAAAAGTCTGGCTGAACGCTTGTGATTTGTTTGTAAAAAACCTTCATAAATAGGTTTATTCTGCATTTTTAAATTTTACGGTAAGAGCATGTTTGCCAGGACTAAGCTGTTGGAATGATGTGTGGCTTCATAATATAACTGGGCCTGTGTAAGTGCAGCTGTGGATTCTGACACTGAAATACGTACTTTTTATTCCAGTTTTTTGTCATTGCTGCTGGAGAAGCCAGCAAATGTGCCCTTTTTCTTTAAGTTTCTTTGCAAATGTTTTTAGTAAGCTGTCACTGCATTTAAGACATTATAATTATAGTAATTGTTTGAGGCATTGGCTAACCCTGGCTCACCCTTTCTTCTCCCCATTTAAATCCAGGAAAAGATGTCTCATTTAAGTATGTGTAACAGTGATCAGAAGTACATTATTAGCAATGATGAGATGAGAACATGACTACAGGCTCTTATCTGCCCTTGTGCAAAGCATGTGGCAGGCAGGCAATTTCAACTTTCAGGCTTGATTTTCAACCAATTGGCCGTGTCTGCCTGAAAACTGTGCCAATTATTGCATTAAAGGACAAGGCAAAACAAAGTAAAACAAAGTGTTGGTAAAAAGACAGTATAAAAATCAACTTCTTTCTTCCTTTGGTAACCACTCTTCTTCCTCCCACCCCTGCTGCAGACAATCCTGATTTCAGAGAAATCCGTTCGTTTGTGGAAACCAAGGCAGAGAGCATCGTCAAGCAAAAGCCTCTGGAGTTGTTGAAGTACAACCTGAAGGGCCTGACTCGTGTCTATCCCAAAGGACAGAGGGTCGACTCGTCCAACTATGACCCATTTCGCCTCTGGCTTTGTGGCTCCCAGATGGTGGCTCTGAACTTCCAAACTCCAGGTCATTTTCTGTTTGACAAAGGATCTGATCCACCTTCCATTCCACTGTAAATGAGTCCCTTTCTGGCCCTTCTGCCCCTTTAATCACCATCCGAATTATTTGGACTTCGGTTGAGGGTTTCCAGAGTCAGACACACGATCTTCATAGAAGTATGGTGAATGCTCCATTTATTTACATTATCCCACATCCTTTTATCTAGTTACAAAGTGTCCACGCGTCAAGCAAATCCCCGTGATTGGTTACACACGCTGTTTCATGCACCCAGTGTCTCTGTCTCATAGGCTACCTCTGGGGCAGCACGCGTCCCCCCCTGCTCCTGTGCTCGTGGCTTGCACGTCTCTCAGCTTCTGTTTAGGGCCTCTCTGTTTTCATTCCTTCTCTCCTTCAAGGCCAGGATGTTTTCGCCAGGGCCCGTGGAAGCCTGAGCTCGCCGTGCACCTGTCGTTCTAATAATATTCCTACAGGCTTCCCTGCAAGAAGGGGTGTTTGCAGTTTGCTTTTTAATGTGTGAGTTGCCATCCAGAGCTGGGCCCCAGACAGAGGTCTCCAAAAGCCCTGTCTCTGAGCCTAACTGCCCCCAAACCCTGAGAGATTTATTTCACCTTGATCTCTTTCTGATAAGCAAGCAGAGATGTTTACAGTGAGTTTCAGGTGGATGAATGCTTGTGCAGCCATAGGGAAGGCTGTATTCCACTTCCTGGTGAGGGCCAGCTAGTTTGTGACACACTGATAGGAAGCTAATCGGGGATGGAGATGGGGTTTTTTGGGGATTAAAATTGGTGAGAAATGGCCTGTTAGATTCAGTTACTGAAGGAAGTGAGTCTCCCACCTTTCCAGCTCTTGCTGATGAAGTGGTGACCAGAAAGAATTGCAGAGAGGAGCTGTTAATCTGGTATTTCCTTAGCTTTATTCCAGGGGCTCTTGTGTTGAGACTGTTTGACTCTCTCCCCAGATAAATACATGCAGCTGAACCACGCCTTGTTTTCCCTGAATGGCCGCACTGGCTACGTGCTGCAGCCAGAGAGCATGAGGAACGAGGAGTATGACCCAATGCCAAATGACTCCAAGAGGAAGTTGCAGATGATTATGACAGTGAGGGTAAATCTCTTTTGTAAAGTATGCTTTTTTACAAGTCATAAATATCTATAAAACTAAAAATAAAGCTATTATGTTTCAGAGCAAGATCTGATAGATTGTCAAAATACTGTTTTTAAATGTCAGTGTGTGTGAGAATAAAAGTAACTTTACTGGTTCCTGACAAGAAATACATGTCTTTATCATGCTAATGAAGAACATGCCATAGGACTGAAAACACAATCCTGGGATGATTTTGTGTAATTGCTAATAAATACATCAAATGAACTCACTTGAATGTCCAATCAAATGAGTTCTTAGTAGAAGGGTCCTATTGGAGATTGATTAGCAGCAGACTAACTAGTTTAGGGATTTTGAGTGTGAAAGAAAGATATTTATAATGAAATATAGACACTAAACAGAAAGCCTTATAAGATGATCCCCCACTTCATCATATTTAATACACTATGACTTAATCTGAGTGTCATTCTCATTTTTCTTCAAGAGATGAGTTTATCATTGGAAAATTTTGCCATCTTGACTCGGTGCCAAACAAGGTTGAACATGTTTCTGTTCTCAGTTGCTGTGCAGTAAGACATGTCCTTTCAAAGTATATTTTCTGAAAAAGAAACACATTAATTGCTCTTCAGTACAGTTTAAAGATGAGGTAAACAGGCCCTGTGAATGCAAAGCAGAAATGTCTTGAATTGGGTATGCAATAAAGACAGAAGAAAGATAAAACTTAGGCTACAGGCCTGGCCTGGAGCTGCACACTGTGTGTAATGAATGTCAGCTACATGCCTTTTTTCTTTCTTACAATGAAAACCATTGAGTTACCCAGACTATGGGAGGTACTGTTATTGGTGGCACAGATAACACATGCAAACATATTCAAGAGAGAGAATGTGTGCTTTTCCATGTTCTGTTTTTTTTCCCCCTCTAGTTCTGTAGGCTACCTTCTGTTCAGCAGCAATGATGCCAACTTTCCCTGGGAGGTGGTTATAATTTACAGTTGCTTTTGCAGGTTTTAGGTGCTCGTCATCTCCCTAAACTTGGTAGAAGCATCGCCTGTCCCTTTGTAGAGGTTGAAATTTGTGGGGCTGAATATGATAACAGCAAATTCAAGACAACAGTTGTGAGTGAGTATCTGGGTTTCTGTGTTGCTGGGATATGGTTGTACTTGCAGGGTACTTAAATGACGTGAGCAGAGGGTGAACATTGTAGGGGGTGTAAGTTAACTGTAGCTCTGGACTGATGAGTCACAAAGTCTTGTTCTCTTTCGTATCTCGGGGCTTATTAATTTGAGTAACTTCATTGTATATCAAATTTAGAAAAACCAGTACTGTTACAGTTTGGGGGAAAAAAGCCCCATTCTGTTACGTTGTTGCCCATGCATAAGTTTGGTGTATTTGCATATTTTAAAGAATTACTGTCTTCCGAGTGCCTCCAGCAGTGCCAGTCAGTCCCCTATTTGCAACTAATAATGGGGAGACTTGCTACTTGCTACTTGCTACTGTGAGATCCAGACTGTGTTTATTTAAACTGAGGTTCCAAGACCGGCACCCCCTTGGAGACAGCTTGGCTGTATGGGGCTGTAAAATGGAGTAACCTGAGATGCAGTGGAAGTTTGATCAAAGCTCAGTCCTGGGGAATTCTGGATAAGGAATGTGTTGGTGTGTACATGACCTTAAGTGTGCTGAAATGGGGCAATATTTTAGCCACCTCGTATTTCACCATTTAGTATTTCTGGATGCAACAGAGTTCCTCTGGTAAAAAAAACAGGCTTTGGTTCTGATTATCCAAACCAGTGATACCAGTGGAAAACACACACAGAATCAGGAGCAGAATGTGCATTATGGCTCCTCAGTACTTCAGAGAAGATGATTATGATTTAAACTTTCTGTGGGAAGTGACCAAGACTTTAGAGAGGAAACTTCCTGGCTGTGTCACATACAGCAAATCTTGGTGTTCTGTACATACCTACAAAAATTGGGCCAAGGTATATTAATCTGAATGTGAGGCTTATGAATATGAGAAATTAATTAGCTCTCTTTTTTACTCTTTACAAATACATGTCCATGTTTGGATACAAATAATAGCTTTTCTTCATGGATTTTCATCCCTGCCAAGTTTCCTCCTAGTTCTCCCACCAAGTAAACAAATACAAACTTTCTGAAGCAAGGTTACAACTTAAGACAGATGGTGAATAGGATTTTTGGGCTTCTGTATCCCTAGAAAATGTCCTGGGATACATACCCATATGTGAATGAAGTGAAATTATTGCTTCATCCTGCAAATGTTTCCTTTTCATTATAGATGACAATGGCCTTAATCCAATTTGGGCACCTTATGCAGAGCAAGTGAAATTTGAAATTTACGACCCAAATCTGGCGTTCCTGCGCTTTGTTGTTTATGAGGAGGATATGTTCAGTGATCCCAACTTCTTAGCACACGCCACTTTTCCCATCAAAGGAATCAAATCAGGTGAGATCAGTGGTTATCATGAGGTGCTGGTGAGCATTATTGTACTGTGACTTCCTCTCTGCTGCCACACTCTCTCCTGCCTCAATGAAGCTCCTTCCTCTGGCTTTAGTTTTCAAGAGCATGTGAAATCAGGTGTTTCTCAATTTTTCCAGTCTTGCCTTTTGCTTCTCTGCAATTGCCATAGCAGAGCCTGCTCTCAGTAGAGGAGCATTTGAGCACTGAAGAATGTTCACAGCGTGCACCATTTCTGTGACTGCAAATTCCCCCTTGATGGACTGTAATTGCCCTTTGTTTTTGTTCCCCCTGCCCCAGGTTTTAGGTCAGTTCCTCTCAAGAATGGCTACAGTGAAGATATAGAGCTGGCCTCCCTTCTGGTGCACTGTGAGATGCAGCAGGTTCTGGTGAGGACCACTGGGGTTTGTTTTGTGCACTTAGTGTGTCTGTTATCAGTTCTTTGTGAAAAGCAGGAACTGAGCATTCAGTTTTCTGTTCTGTGTCTGATGTGCTGTTGTCAGGCATTTCTTCTGCAGGTACTGGGGAAGACAAATAGCACAAATTGAGTTACTCTCCCTCTGGGTGGACAGATTAGACAGTTGTTAAAAGAAATAATGCACAAACAAAGCCTCATTACCTCCAAGAGTTTTTGCTGTGACAGCATGGTTGTTGTCTTTCCTTGTTAACTGACTGATGCCATGCAAAGCTAGCTAAAATCAGCTTTGGCTTCGTAGAATAATGTCTTTCTTAAAGATCCTACATAAAAAGAAATCACCTCAGCAATAGAAGATAGTAATTTCTCCCAGTATTTCATTAAAATAAACAACCCATCAAGGAGAAGACATACTGGTTCTTAAAGATATGCTCATCTGCTGCTTTTAAGCCTCTCTAAACACCTACTTGAAGTATTAGTATTTTAAAATGCATAGGGGAAAAATAATGATGCATCCTTGCTCATGAATCCAGGCATTAAGGCAGCTGATCTGTGAACAGTGTTTGTTGGTGTTCCAAGGGTGCTGCTGTGTATGTTGATTTATAGGATATTTCTCAGTCTTTCTCAGTAATATATTACGTAGTTTAAATACACTTGTGATACGATGAAAGTTTAAAGATGCTTCTGGGAAGTGGCTGTTTCAGGGTGCTTTCCAGCACCCTTCTGATTCAGAGAAAAAAAAAATTCAACTTCTTATTTGGAGTCTGTCAGATCATTGAGGCCCACGCTGCGCTTCACACCAGTGTACATTATTTTTCTGATTGAAACATCAACTTCTGTGAACTCTAAGTCATTATGTCTCTGGAGGGATTTGTGCCTGCAGTTGTGTACACTGAACTGGAAATTTCTGAATTCAGTCACACTGTTCTTCCCAAAGGAGTGGAAGCCTTTTTCAAACATCCTTTGTGGAGGTTTTTACGAAGCCGCCTTGTAACACCTGATGTAAGATGACCGTGTGTGCAGTGACAGGGTTTGAAAGCTGCAGCAGGTTCCTACAGCTTCCTTCTGTGGGCCAGCCAGGGCTTCTGAGAGCAGCAGAGGACTGGAAGCTGAGCCCAGTGGTGTGTGTGTAAACAGGAGACCTGTGTCCTGTCAAGACAGTATTTAAATAATTCATATTTCACAGACTCAAGTCTGATAGAGGAGGCTTGGGAAACTGCTGGTTTTGGGCTTGGCTGCCTTTGAGAAAACTGACAAAATCACCATTGCCTAATGCTGAGCATGGACACCACTTGTGGATACATTTCAACTCCCTCCTGCCGTGGTTTCACTTCAGGAACCCAGATCATTATTTGCCTGGGGCAGGAGCAGCTCTCACAGTGTTGTTCAGAGCAGCAGGCTGTCCCCCAATCTGTCAGCACTGACTCCTTTGACAGAAGCACATTTCACACTCTAGAAGCCCCTTCTGCTTCTCAAGCCGAATGAAGATGCAGCTCAGCTTGGTGTTTTTACAATGCCTGGTGTCTCTGGGTGGTAATGCAGTGGCAGGAGAACTTCCAAAAACTTCCTTTTGTTTGGCAGCCTGCAAGAAACCCAGACTTACACAGTTGTCAGCTGTAGAAGTACTGCCAGATCATTCAAGAAGCATCAGAAAAGATCAAGGCTGCCTCAGTTCCTCTGCTTCCTTTTAAGAAGTGATGACCTTCCATAAAATGATACCATTTAATAACAGGACTGTTAATATACAGAGCCCATCTGCATGCTCTTGGAGATGAAATACAAAATTATAATGAGGAATTACAGATGGCTGGGGAGTTTATCAGGAATAGTAAAGCGAAAATATTGTAGACATAAGCATGCACATTTGTGAATTATTATGTGGGGCCTTATGCAGTTCCTGTACAACTTAAACAGGTTTTTTGATATTGTAGAAATCATACTGTACTGAGGTGGCTGTTGCATTTATAAGCATGTCTTACTTGCTTGAAAATCGATTTGCTTCCTTCAGAAAGTGTATGTATTTCTTCAGCTTTTTCTGACTACAGTCAGCCTCAATGGTGTGTATGTTCTTGAGCTGAAGACTGAAGTGGACACACTTAAATGCAGTGTAAGCTGTACCTTTGTGGATACATTTATTTATGAAGTAACAGTAGTACTCCTGCAAATTGGTAATTAACAATCTGCATTTCCTTTGTGATTTGGAAATACTAAGTTCGCTACCCCTTTACAAACAAAAATTAAATAAATTACTTTTAAAATATTAATCAGTAGCATAGCACTGAGGCTGTTTCAGTTGCTCCAACCCATACCTGTGCAGGAATGTGTTTCAGAAGGAAAAAGAAGGTTTAGGAAAGGATCTTGTTGCTGTAACTGAAACCCCTTGGGTGCGTTGCTAAGCTATCAATTTTCCTAGATCTGGACTGAATGCAGAAAGAGGCATTCTTATTAGTATGCGGCCTTTGAAAATGTTTGGATTTATTACATTTATTGATTGCATGTCATTTCTTGTAGAAGGAGCATCTTGTTTTGCTGCTGATGTGAAAATTAAGACTTCAGTCCTGCCAGTTCTATTCCCCACTAGTAACTCTATATAAAGAGGCAGCTTTTGCATCCAAAGTTTTGAAGTATTAAAATAATTTGAAGTCCTAAAGGGAATCATGATAATTGCTTTATAGTTGTGGAAT
Source organism: Dryoscopus gambensis (assembly GCA_013389985.1). Taxonomy (NCBI): domain Eukaryota; kingdom Metazoa; phylum Chordata; class Aves; order Passeriformes; family Malaconotidae; genus Dryoscopus; species Dryoscopus gambensis. The sequence continues at coordinate 460,630 of WEIT01007838.1, read as the reverse complement.
ATTTTGCGACTCTCTGCTGTGGGCCACAACAGAAACTCAGACCTACTCAGTTCCTCTGCAAGTACTGAACTGCCATAGTTCCATGGAACTACAGGATCTGTCCTTTCTTGACCATCTGAGTACTTGCTGCTGTAAGGGGTCCTATTTACCAGTCAGTATTTTGATCTTTAATGTAGTTGTCAATAGAAAATCCCCAGGATTGGCACTTTGTCACGAGATAGACAAATATGATGGAAGAGCCAAAATTTAAACATTTCAAAGTATTTTTAATATTGCTATAATCTGATAAGACATCGTGATACACTATTTTCTGTTCTTTCTGCAACAGACTGGCATGCTCTATTAGGGAAAAATATTCCAATAGAAGTGTTTCGATGCACAAAATCTGCAACCTGTGCTAGAATGTCCCTGATGCCCCTGTCAAGAGGGTATGGCTGGTCATACTCTGGGGCTGAGGGGTTTTCTTTAGTGCTTTCTAAGTTAGTTTGTTTCTGGAAGCATTCCAGAAACATCCCACCAAACTAATTTCATACAAAGTTCTATGTAGTTACTAAAACGTGGTTAGGAAAACAAAATAATCCCCCAAACTCTGTTGATCCTGTGTCATTTTGGGAGCGTGTTTTACAAGTTACCTTGATTTCCAATATTCCTTTGAAGGAAAGTGAAGAAGAGCTTTATTCCTCGTGTCGGCAACTTCGGAAGCGCCAGGAGGAGCTCAATAACCAGCTGTTCCTCTATGACAGCCACATGAACCTAAGGAGCCCCAACAGGGATGCTATACTGAAAGAATTCAACGTGAACGAGCACAAACTACAGATATATCAAGACACTTGCAACCGCAGGTGGGTTGATGATCTTTCTCCCTTCCAAGGCAGCTCTGTCTAGACAGGATTTATGGTCAGGAAACCTCAAATATATCAAAAGGAGCATCTAAAGAGTGGTGAGGGTAGAATGAGCTCATCTGAAACAAGGGAGGGCTGCCGAGGAGCCAGGCTGGGCCTCAAGCCACTAGAGGCCAGCAGAAGCTGTGCAATGTGTTCTCAGTGACATCGCAGTTGCAGTGATCACAGTGACACTTGTAATCCTGTGAGGTTTTATATCTCTCTCTTCTGCTTTCTGGGAGGAAAGCCTGGAAGTATATACAGAAAAATAAACCTCTTCACTCTTGCTACACTATCAGAGTTATGTCCCGGGAAATGTCATGCACGTATGAGATATGTGGGAACAGATACACAAACCACAAAAGATAAAACCAGTATTGAATTGTAACAGCACAGCATTGTCAGTTCGGTGTCAGTGCATTATCCAGAGCTTAGGGGAAGGTTCCTTCTCCTTGGCTGCCACTTTTGGGCTGAGTATGAGGGAGATAGAGAGAGGCTTCATGTACCAAGAGGAAGTTTTGAGTAGATCTCAAGACTTAAGATATTCTTACCCTTTAGTGTGTGTGCTGAACAGCTGCATGAATCACTTGTTTACTCCCATTTATTGAGGGAAAAAAATTGCAATGCTCATTGCTGATACATTACTTGCCATTGGTATCCAAGTACATTGAACTTGGTAGACTGTTTTCCTCTGAAATTCCTATTAGGCTTGACTTTTTCCTTTTCTTTTCCCTTAAGATTAAAGGAGAAGAAAGTTAGTAACAGCAAATTCTACTCTTAGAGCCCATCATTCTTTGATGTGTGCTTTATGGAGCAGTTCAGGAAGAGATGAATTTATCCTGGTCATCCTACTCAGAGACGGTCTCATCAGATGGAATAACTGGAAGAAGAGGAGGAAGAGGAAATACGGATTTCCTTTATAACTTCTTCTTCTAAGAAAAACTGTTTTAATACCTAATAATTTATATTCTGTACAAAGCGTACCCTCTGTGCAGGCCAGAGCTTCCGTGTATTCAAGATTTTTAAAACTTGAGGATGTGTAGTTGGATAGACCTCAGTTCTCATTATCAGTAGCTGAAGTACAGGTATAAATCATCTCCTGTATATGTGTACAAAGGCTGTAGATAAGACAGTCACAACAATTTGCATGCATGGAATCACACCACTTTAACAACCTGGCTCCTCAAGATTAACTAGTAGTGAGTTTTTAATTTATTAAATGCTGTAAAAGCACTTCTACACCAGCATTGTCGAGTCATGTATGTTACAGTCCTCGATGCAGCCGATTGTGCTGCTGATACTGTACAGAATATTTTGGGCAGCTATTGTCTCTTATTAAAAGTTTTCTGTTACATTTTCGAGAACAAGATAATGTGTTAACTTTGTTGAAAGCAAATACCCTCTGTGACTGTAGTTGTGTTTTTCCTGTTGAGCTCTCTTTAAAGGTTTAAGAAAGGAGCAATGTTCATAGCCCCTGTGCACTTCTGTTCACAGCCTCGAGGCACTGGAAGGAAAAGTTTTAAGATACACAGTAGAAGATATCTGTTTGTTTGCAGAAAGGGAAGGTATTTAAAATTCTGAGAAGCACTTACTTTTGTACAGTATCATTCTGCAAATCCTTTCAGCTGCTAATGTGCTTAGAAATGAATTTTTAAATGAACTGTCAATTTTTAATCTTGCAATCCTACGTAGACGATAGTCAAATGATAATGTTCTGTAAATGTATACTATTTTCCCAAAATGTAACTAATCCAAGAATGATAGTGTGCACAAATATAGAGGTACATCCTTCTGGTGCCTTTAATCAAATCAAGAACATGGAGCTGCAGATGAGAATACTTGTTAGATTAGCAAGTGTATTTTCCTGCCAGAGCAGAACTAAAGTCCTTCAATGGAATATTTTGTTGGAAGCAGTTGTCATAATTTCTGTATGTGTTGGTCCTTTACACTAGTGCTGTGTTGTTATCATCAAATTCCTGGTTGTCTTATCTCTTACATGGGTGTAATTTTGCTATCTATATTCCCAGCTTTAACTTTCAAATGTGTGCAGAGGAGTTTAGTTTTCGGAGTGACTGCCTGAGGCACAAAATGCTGCTTGCACAGAGCTGTGCTTCTGATCACAGAGGACTTGCACGGATTTGGGATTCATGGCCTGATGCAGCTGCCTCAGCAATTCTCAGCTTCTCTTGCTCCCCACGCTGCGACTTCTGTTGTTTCAAGAGGCGCTTAATTGATGCCGCTGCGCATTCACAGATGATGGTTTGAGGAACCCCCTTGAGGTTTTAGCTATTCTGTAAAGACAGTCTTGTCTCAGAGATGAAAGTGTTATAATAGTGTATGCCACAATGGGGTGGCTTCCGTAAATTTTTTATTATGAAGAAATTAATTACTAATCACCCAACTGAAAACCAGAGAAAAGTTAAAGGCAGTTCTCTGCTTTTCATCCTCCTGCCTGAAATCTCTTCAGTACCCAGCTGTGATTGACCTGTTCAAGGATTAGATGGGTGCAAACCCTGCTCAAACAAAGGAAAAAAAAAATCACATCAACTGTGGATTTGGGAGGTGGAGCTGTAACCTAGACTGCTGTATAGAGCTGGTTTTATCTTCATTATCCAGGTCTGGATTGTTCTGTTTGTCGGGATTTTTTTCAATCACAGTTCCAGAGCAGACCCAGCCAAACCATTTGTCCATTTGTCCTGGCTTCCTCCGTTGGTGTGTGTACTCCTGACACAGCACAGCCACTGTGTCATGGACACACGACTGAGTTCCTTGTGCTGCTCTTGTGCAAATATTTAAGAATAAGCACATTTTGTAGTCCTTTGAAAAGTCCTGTGCACATTCTCCACGCATGCATGATGTCAGAAGTTACGAGAGGCACTCCATCAGTATTTATGGAAATGCATTTTGTTTCACAGCAAGACTTTTTCCCAGACTATGATGTTGCACTGTGTGCAGAATGAAAATACTGCAGTGACTCTTCTGCTGACTTGGGCAAGGCTATGTTCTAATTCTTCTCTTGGTTCTTGCATTCTGTGTTTTATCTCCCAAGACCTCAGTTCTTCTTTGGGGCAGACTCTGTAGCAACTTTTTCACAGTTGCAACTGTTTGAGTATGAAAGTAGGTTTGAATGTGTGTGCTATTTGTTTTAATCCAGGAGGGAAAACATATACAAATTTTTGAAGTTAGCAATTGTTAAATTGTTATATTCTTACAGAAACGGTTTTAAATCATTGAAATAACTTATTTTAATAAATAATTTTTGATATCTCACATTGTTGTGAATGATGCCAGGTGCTTCTTTGTTTAAGCATTGCTCGTTGAATTTCATGACTTTTGCCTGTCATTTGAAGCAGTGAGTTCTTACTGAACAGTGATCTGCTGGTGTGCTATGGTGTGCTCAGCTAGAGGTTAGAAGAAGGGCATTTCTGTGTTTTTAAGATGAACTGACCTAATGATAGTTTCCGTAGACAGAGTTATCATTGCACTTCCTCTGGCTCCAAACGCACGAGGCAGAAGGAAAAGGTCAAAGATCGAGTTTAACTTGTGGCTCCAAACCAACCTTTTTCAGTGAGAGGCAGATACAAACTCCAGCTCTCGTGAGAATCAGATTTGTATGAGCTTGAACAATAAAATCTGAGCAAGGCAAAGATTAAATTTGTGGTAATTTAAAAGAAGAGGAATATTGATTTTTACCAAAAAATTCTATCAGAACACTTTCTGCCTGTGAGGTTGCACAGGGAGAACTGCTGCTGGGTGAATGTGCTATGCCTTTATGATTTTTTAATTGTTGGGAGTCTTGGGAACAAAATTTTTCTCATCTTTTGATCAAAATTACATGCTTATTGAACATGAACCAGTATGAGGTGTCTGCAGCCTTATTCTTCTAGTCATGAAATCAGCCAAATGGTCTTTATCCCCTTTGCATTTGCAAAGATTGGTATGCATGAGTTCTGGAGTCCAAAAAATTGCTACATTTAGGTGTTTTGTTGCCTGTATTCTCCCTTTTCTCCACCCCAACATAGCTGTGTATTTCTCTGTTGAAAGCATTTTGTTACTTTTGCAGTTCTTTCACCTTGGAAATGGTGAGATGGGTGTGAGCTGTGCACCAGCCATTATCTTTGAATTCTCCAAACCAGTTGGAAAAATCTGAATGTGGTGGGGAGGCTGAAGTGCAGTGGTTGAATTCTGCTACAGTCATGTGTCAGCATTTTTAGTGCAGGCCAACTAGTTGGCTTTGTTCCAGACTGAAATTCCATTTATATCATGAGAAATAGAAGTTAAATTTAATGAAAATTAACCTTCAGAATCTGTTCAGAGATGAACTTCTCTTCTGATCCACAACAGTATTTATAAACATGCCCAGCTATTAGTTGTAAGGGAATTTAAATTAAATTAAAAGCAGTTTAATTCATTGCTAGTCTACATTTTTAGCTGTTACTCCAGCAAAACAGGGAATTGTGAGCTTGACTAAAATAAATCAGTAGTTCCCCCAACACTTGTGTTCTCCTGAATTGCAGTTTAATCCCCAGATCTTTTACAATATGTGTAAATTTTCAGAGTTTGGGACCCTTTTCTCTGAAGATCACATAGTGAATTATTAATTATGCCACTATATTTTGGAAAGTATGTGGCAAGCAGTAATAAATAGAAACAAAGGGACATTTTGGTTGGATGCCTTAGGAGAAGGGCCTATAAAAATCTCTTTGATTAAGCATCTAAAATAAATATATTTATATATACATGGGAAGTGTAAGCTTTCATATATATCTGGCAAATTTGTACCTTGACATGCTGTGTCTGAGGTTAAGCAGCTGACCAAATACTCTTGTTCAGTAATTTTGAAGACTAGGAAAAAATGAATCTGAGCTANTCTGAGGTTAAGCAGCTGACCAAAGACTCTTAAACTGTTCACTTTAAACATCAACATCATTCATTATAGTGAGGCACCTATCAATTGTTCAGTAATTCTGAAGACTAGGAAAAATTGAATCTGAGCTGTATTTTCATTTTGCTCTTTCAGTTTTTAGGTGCATTTCTCATAATTCACTTTCAGGAAACCAAGTAATAAATTAAAATTTGAAAAGAGACACAACACTTGAATTAATTTCCCTAATTTACCCTAGTCAGGAGGAGTAATGACAAAAATCAGGAGTAAGGAGGGAGAATTCTCATTGTAAAATACTTCAAACAGAGCAGCTGTGACTGTCCTTAGAAGGATGGAATTTTCAAGTAATTTTAGAGTATCTCCTTAAGCCAGAGACTGGCTGTTTTCATTTTGGAAAGAGTAAGTGTATCCTTCACCTCTGCTGTGGTCAGGGCTTTGGTTTGTTGAAGAGATGGAGCTAATTGCCAGGGAATTAATGAAGCCCAGTGCCCTGAGGATGGCTGTGGGGTGTGTCCCCACATTAACGTGCTGGAGCACACTCGTGGAACATTGGGACAAAATAGTGCCTCCTGCTCTGTTATCAGAGAGTTCTGTCCTTGACTCCAGGCAGATGAAAAGCTTCACGTGTTGAGCTCAGATTCTGCAGGAGTTCTGATATTTGGGGTTTTGTTGGGCTATTTTTGTCTTCTCAGGAGCTGCTGCTGTACCTCAAAAGCTGTCCAGGGCCTGAACCTCAGCTGGTATCCACAGCTTGGATTTAGGATTCATGGCTTAAGGATCCTTCAGTAGATTTTTTTCACTAACCCTACCGTTGAGATAATTATAAATAGTAGCTGAGTTTTGCTAAAAGATTACAAATAGCAGAGAAAATTCCTCTGGGGCACGGGAGTTCAGTTCCCTGTGTTAAAAACAACTTTTTACAAGACGTGGCACGAAATACCGATGCTGTATCTGTGCAACAGGCTTGTGCAATTTCTTCTACATTTTGGTTTTGTCTTCTGCTGGCATTAAATTTTTTTAATCTACTTCTGATAACATTGTGTCAAAGCCAGGGAACTTAAAGGGGAAAAGAACAAAGTGATTTCTACTTGAAAAAACAGAGCTGTTGGAAAGGGAGCATCGGCCCAGTGCTTTCATGAGGTCATGACTGTCTTTTTCCTGTTTTATTAAGCAGAAGGTTTCTTCTTTCTGCAGATGATGTTGTATATTAATGACTCCTGCTGAGTGGCCCTCGTGCCATCAGCGCTCAGCTGGAGACACAGAAGCTCTTTGTAAGAGTGCAACACTCGTGCTACACAAACAGCTTATTAGCTATTAGAGAGGGGAAAATAAACTGAGTTCTCTCTTGAGCTGTCCCTCAAGCTAAGTATTAAATTTAGTTTCTTTCATGGTGTACTTACTGGTAGGGGAAGGAAGGAGAAAAGTCAGATTTCAAGCATAAAAATACAGAAAGTTATCCAATAGTGTGGGCTGGGTTTTTTTTAAGGTAAACTTCTCAGGAAGATAACGGTAAAAAAATAATGCTGTCTTCAGTGACCATGAGCTACAAAAATCTGCATCTTCTGAGCAGGGGTGGCCGTGGACTTCCAGCTTGGTTCTTCCTCTATTGAGGCCCTCTGCTTTTCTGAGAATCCTTTGACAGTGCAGTGGAACTCTGCTTCGTCATTACTGCCCCATTTCAGTTGCAGCAGAGTTTAACAGAAGTATCTGGGAGTTACTATTAATTTAAGATCAGTGTAGCTTCAGCTATTAAAATGGAAAGACTAAAGAGATGTTTGAAATTCCTCAAGGATTCTGCTTTTATCAAGGGGTACAGAAGCTGTAATGCAGGTGAGTTAAGGGAAACCAACTTTTTGTTTAACATTTGAGGTGAGGTTTCTCAGTTTCTGTATTAAATTGACAGAGAGAGTTGCTTGGGACAGCAGTGACCTGTACTTAACAAGATCTTATCTTCTATTCTTAAAATTCCACAAAATGATGAGTTTCCTTGTGGCAAGTGTTTATCTTTCTATTACAAAGCTGAAATTCTATTCAGATGGTGTCAGGTGTTAAAGAAATATTATTAAAGGCTAAAAGTGTTTTATAAATAGTGGAACATGAATGCAATCACTCACCAAATGTCTTTGATGAAATATTTGTTTAACCACTCAATAATGCTGGGAAAAATCGTAGGTTTTATTTATGAATGCACTTCAGATAGCTTATTCATTTTAAACAGGCATATTTTACTGTTAGAAAAATCTCCAAATCTGTGGTGCTTCAAGCACTTTGCTGTAATTTAGATTAACCACGGTGCATTTTCCAGAAATGTCATTAGATATCACAGAGTTAACTCAGAAAACCAGAATGTATTCATGTAAAAACCCCATTTTTTTATTGTCTAGCAGTTTATCAGTTAATCTTGGTTAGGCATATATACATCCAAGCTGGGAAGCAGAACCGGGGTTTGGAATGTGATCGAAGAAGTTTATTCTCCTCTGGATCATGCAGCACAAACTTCAGGAATAAAGGGCAGGGATCAGGAGTATAATCCCATCAGGGAGGAAGAGGCAGCCTAAGGACATTTGTTCCATTCACTGTGTTGTGCCGTTGTACATGAGAATAAAATGCTGTTTGCAGTAATACTGAGCTTCACCTTGTTAGTGATCCGATCAATTTTACTTTGAAGAGAAAGCATATATAAAAAATTACACGTTTTTACTCAGCAAATCTGTTCCTTGGGGATAAAGCTGTTACTTACCTGAATCACACAAATACGTATTTTTTTTTAAATCTTTTATTATCTGTCTGTCAAAAGCAAGAGTAAGCAGAAAACGTAACTAAATTCTGTCCTCAGCATTTCATCTTTCAGAGTGAGAACGTCGCTGCAGATGGAAACCATGAGACCAGCACAGCAATGAGCACCAAAAGCAGTCCTCCATCCCTAACCAGATGCATCATGGTGTAATTTCTTGGCTTTGGTCCACATCCCTGGGATCTAAACCACTCCACCACTTCATCCAGGCTGTACTGCTGGGGCTCATAGCCCAGCTCCTTCCTGGCCTTCTCCATGCTGAAATAATGTGTGACACCAGTTTTGTAAACCTCCGTGCGAGTGAGGAGGGGCTGGAAGTTATAAACGCGCCCTACAAGAAAATGAACTATTTCAGTTAGGAATGCAAAAAAATAGACAAGGGACAGGGGAAGGCGCCGGGTTGGGAACTTGTAACCCAAACCTTCCACTAGCGGTCGGAAAAATTCAAAGTTATTTACAGGCCTGCCATCTGAAATGAAATAGGCCTGGCCTGCTGCAATGTGCTGCTTGCTGGCTCCGAGGGCCTCGCAGGCAAGGACGTGAGCCTGGACCAGGTTGTCCACGTGTACAAACTCGACCAGACTCCGAGGGTCTCCATACACAAATTTAAACAGCCCCCTTTCAATGTAGCTGACTATTCTCGGAAGGTGTCTCTGCTCCCCAGGCCCATAGATCCCTGCTGGGCGGAGAGCACAGGTCCTCAGGACACCTCTCCCGTTTCCGAGCTCGGCACCGTTTGCCTCCAGCACCTTCATTTCAGCCAAAGATTTCGTTCGGGAGTAGTGATCAGGGTGAAGGTGCAGAGGTAGGTAAGGCAGAGACTCGTCCCCATTTTCTATAATCTGGCCTCCAAAGATCACGTTGTAGGTACTTGTATAAACCAGACTCGGCACTCCCCTGCTCTTGCATGCTCGGATGATGTTTTCTGTTCCTTTCACGTTAACATCTTCTATGAGTTTTTGGTTCAGCTGCTCCCTGCCAGACATTCCATAGGAAGCGATATGGAATACGCAGATTACATCTCTGAGAGCTTCTTCCACTTCAGACAGGCAACAGATATCCCCCTGCACGAACTTTATTCCCTCTGGCACAGTTTGAAGTGGCTTCACGACATCAAAGAGAATCACATCGACTCCCTTTTGATATACGGCACAACCTAACCTGAAACATGATAGAAACCGTATGTTAGGATACAGCACCATGGTGCATGAAACATTTCACCTGGAAGGGAGAGAAGACTATTAACTGTTTTCATGCTGATTATTATTCTGATGGGAGTTTTTAAAATACTCAGCCACCTACTATAGGGAAGATTCAGCTGTGGTAGTTTAGGTACTGAACTAATTTCTCCATCAATACTTGAAGGAAAAAAAAAGAAAAAAAGAGGCAGAACTGCTGTAAACAAAAATTCTGAAAAGAAATAACTGAAGTTCTGTCCCCTTCAGATCAGCAACAGCACCTTTCAGATGTGCAACTATTGCCAAATATTTTTTTAAAAAAGCCTTACTTGTTTTATCTTACTGCTTTTGTGATATCCCAATTCTGTCAAAACAACAGGTTGGTCTTCGCTGTTGGGTTTGAAATTTATGGAGGAGTGGGGGAGACGCTTTCAGCTGCTATGAATACTTTGCCACGTGTCTACATTTTACTCCAAGTCACAGATATTGACACGAAGTATAACTGGTGTTTCTCTTCCCCTTTCCTACATTTTTTTATGTCTACTGTGCTTAAGGGGATGAGAGTGGACGGAAAAGCCAAGCACAAGTCAGAGGCATCTTCTGGGTTTTTTTTTTTTCCTTCCCTTGACTTGACATTTACTTTGTTTTCTGACCCTGACTGTTATATCAGTTCTCTATACAGTCTAGGGCTCAAAACAGGATTTTTTCTGTACACGGCCCGCAGAGCCAGCTACAGCAGGGGAAAATGGATTTCACTGAATTCTGCACCTTATTAACAACTAATCCTAAACCATTGCTGTTCATGAAAATAATACATTCCTGAGAAGTCAGCTGGAGTTGTTAATCTATAGAGCTAAGCACACGTGTAACTATTTGCAGGGCAAAAGAAAAATGTGTGTACAAGTGTAGGCTTGTCCTTCCGAACAGGTTGATGATGGTGATCCTACTCCCCCTACAGAGGTGGGCACGCAGGTAAATGTCTGGGAGGCAGCTGGTGCCTGACATTCGGAAACGGGGCAACAGCGTCACTTCCAGCCTCTGGAAACACACTAACAGAGTTTGTTTAAAACTGACCCCGGATGAACCAGGAGATGGGATCAACTGGATCAGGTGTCTCAGGCCCACAGGTTTCCCTTTTACAGATGGATTTTGCTGCCTCCCCAGCAGCATCCTCTTACGCTTATTTCTGTATGTAATAACTATTTAATGCACTAACCGGAAGCCAAAATAACCCCCTCCTCCAGTAATGAGGACTCTTTCCTTGGCAGCGTTTCCTTCTTCCATCCTCTTCCCTTTGGCACTGTGTGCTGGAACCGACCTATAAAACACACCGCAAACACGCTCATTAAAACCAATCCGCGTTTTAGCATCAGCGCACATCCCCGCAGTTATTCACTGATCTCGTTCACGCTTTAATTGCAGCCCTTCCCTTCCCCGGCTGCCAGGAGGAGATTCAGCGCCGGGATCGCTCCCAAGGGAAGCCGTGCCCGGAGGAGGGAGCCCAGCGGAGGAGCCGCGTCCCCCCCGTACCTGCGGTGCCGCTCCCGTCCTCGCCCGCGGCTGCCGCGCTGCCCGGGGCGGTGCCGGATCCGGGGAACGGAGCCGGGCGGG
>WEIT01007838.1:425576-444370 GCA_013389985.1 Dryoscopus gambensis | reverse complement strand
GCTCTCTGTCTTCAGCGAAGAAGACCAGGAAGAGGGTGTGGTGGTTCCCTCTGTCTTCGGAGCAGAAGACCAGGAAGAGGGTGTGGTTGTGCCCCCTCTCTTCACAGCAGAAGAAACCCTCGGCCCCAGGGGTTATAATGGGGGGGGACTGTTTTGTCCCAAAAAAGGAGCTTCTGGTACTTGGCAAAGCGTCATTGAATCCTGAGGGCAGTCTTGGTCCATGGACTGGTGGTGAGAGCACCAGACATGGAAGGACACTATGGTTTGCAAGAGAGACTCCTCTCTTCTTTGATAGATTGAAATTTGATTATTTGAGTATTGTTAGCCGATCAGGAAATCCAAGGTTTTGTATGATTGAAGGGAAGGGTGGAAGTTGGGAGGAGGAGGAATGTTTCTGAGAGTTTTCATGTTTCCTATGTGTTTCTTTCCTTTAATGTAGATTAATAAAGTTTTTTTCTATTTCTAAGCTTGAGCCTGCTCTGCTCTGTTCCTGATCACATCTCACAGCAGTAAAAATATATTTTCATGGGGCACTAGCATTGTGCTCAGTGTCTAACCATGACAACGTAATCTATTTTTTCCACACTGAGAAAGGAAAAGGATTTCAGTATTAATTGTATTTACTGCTTAGTGAACACCCTTCACTGAATTATTCATCCGAGCAGTTGCTTTATATAATTTTCCTAATCTAAATCTGCTGTGCTCTCTCACTTTAGGAGATATCACTTTATAAACATTTTAGTCCTGGCTAGGAGGAGGTGCAGGGAGTAGTGGATTCCTTATCAAAGCAGGAATTCACAAAATGGAAAGCAGCCTCTACTCAACAGTCTTGCAAAGGGTCAGACTGTTGGCAGAGTGTTTTGAGATCCTGGGGTGAAGGAAGACTTTTAATGTTGCACTGGAGATATGTGAGCTTTGTTATATAACTCTTTCTATACTGTCGAAAACTAAATCTCCATTTTATTATAGTTTTGGGATCATCTTGAGCGTGGATGTGAATTTTGGGGTGAATGTTAACCTGTAGCTAACAAGTTCCTTTTCACACCTGTGCAGAAGCTGGGTCCAGTGAAGATCCCGTGGAGGGAGGGGGATGTGATGCTGTCCCTGCTCACAGGGTTCTGTCCCTCCTCCTTTGCTCGAGGCAGCTCAGCTCAAGGCTGTGCAGGAGGGAGCCTTCCATCCCCCCGCTTTCCCCAGGAGCAGCTCTGGCTGGGGGTGTGGGTGTAGGAGGGTGCAGTCAGCTTTCAGAAGGTACAAACTGCTCAAACTTCGGCTGTTTCACCCCAAAATATAGCTGGGGTGAAAATACCAAACGGTCGCCAGTCAGACCAACTCTCTAAAGTGTCTGGATGGTTCCTTCTGCAGTTGCCTACTCGCACAACACCCGTGCCCTGAGAGAGGGTGCTGTTGTACCACAGTGCTGACAGCACTGACATCGTAAATGTCACTGCTGTATTTGATGCCAGGGCTTAGTTACCAGCGAGGTATTTCACACAACACGTGTGCGCAGCCAGGTGTGAACAACGGGCTGACACAGGAACTGTGCTTCCATCACAGGGCAGAACAATTTAGGCTCAGTAATCACGCCTTGGCTAACTTGGATTTTCTGGGTGGGTTGCACTGTGGTCATCTTCAGTGCGTTAGTTACGAAAAAATCATTACTATAAAAGACATTGAAAATGCTTGGAGTTCTTTTGGTGAAGACTTAAGGAACAAGCTTGATCCTGAGGTGTCCATTCAGCAGTAGGAAGTGATGCATGCATTCTGTGGAACCATGAGAAATTAACTTCTTTTCCATTCTGCAATGCTTTGAAAATGTAGATTATTCTATTTCCAAAAGTAGCAGTTATTTATCCTGAAGGGAAGGGAAGGAAGTTTGCATACTTTGGGATACGTGAACGGTTGAGCACAGGACTGAGAATAACCTGTGTTCTCCCTTTTTACTTTGATGACAGATTGCTGTTTGTGGTCTGTGTGTCTCTTTGTGTGCCCTGCAGGGCACATCAATAACCTGGCTTTTAGAATGAGTATATATTAATCTTCACAGCCTCTGTGGAGCTGAACAGAGTCTGCAGGGACTCACCTGCTCCTGAGCATTTCAGTCCAGGTGTCTGAGGTGTTTGCTCCTGTGATATTCATCTTAAGCTCCCTTAAGCCTCGTGTGTTTTTTTAAGAGGTAGTTTGTCCTGATGCGTTACCTGATGTTCCGAGGTGTTCATATGTGTGTGCATAACAACTTGCACTGATATTAGTCCTGGGCAGTACAAGGGGATGCTATCCGGTGTAACTGCAGCACCTTGGAAGTAAAAGCCAAATTTTAGCTCATCCTGTAACCTCATTAATAATTTCAGTATTGCAGAGGAGGCACACAGGACTGCAAGGGCTCAAGGACTGAGCCGCTTTGTACCTGAAAGGATTATATACTTTAAAAGTTAGTATGTTAAGAAATGTCTTATGGAAAGACTAGTAAACTATTATTGAAAATACTCTCACAGATGTTTTTGCTCTCAGAGTAGGGGAGGACAGGTTTTGGAATGCAATATTGAATGTCTTTGATTCTGTTACTTGAAGCAAGTCTTCTAAATTTTCAATAGGAAGCTATTTCAGAAGGTAATTATACACTTACATTTCACTAATTGTCTGATTCAGTTTCAAGTGTGATTGATGTGCATCCAGATGCCCTTATTTACCACACTAATAACAAGGAAAGGCTTCCCTGTTGAAGTAATTTATAATTTAATTCAGCTATCCATAGGTTTACAGAAATCTAACCCTCTAGCAGAAGCAGGATGAGGTTTGTCTGTTGTGAATCATTGACACTAATAATTGAACACCCAGTTGATGGGACTACTTTGATCTTTTGGAAAGATCTAACGGATCTTTCAGCTTCACAGGCAGCTAATCATGTGCTGTAGATACCATATGTAGCACAAACTCAAGGCAGAATGTGGTCATTAATCCGTATTTTGTTCTGTGCTAATTTTCTGTGTGTGTGTAAGAAGTCTGCAGACACTGGTGGTGAGGATGAGATGTGTCAGCAAGAACACCAGGGTCCAAATTTGTTGTGGCATTTCTATGGGTTTCTTAGTGGGAAATGTACTTGGTGAGGGGGGAAGGAAATGTCTTTGCTGAGGAAATGTCTTCCATCTTCACACTCCTGGTGCCTTCATATTCCTGGTTTGGTCTCCCATTTTCAGGAACGGCAAGAAAACAGAACAGACACTGGCTGAAAAAATGTTACTACCGTTTAGGTCTGTTAATGACCTTGAAAACATTCCAGAAATTACATAATTTTTCAGAGGAAAGATTGGGTAAGAGTTTGAAGTAGGGGAAAACAAACTCAAAAAAGACAAAATCTCTTGCTTCAGCTGTGCTTGGGCGAGATAACCTCCATCAGGCTTCCTTAATGGCATCTTGGCATTTAAAAGAGCACCACACTCTAGTGTATTTTTGGTACTGATTTATTCTGTTCCACGAAACTAAGAATTGCAGAATTCAGGATTCATAAGCATTTTATCATGGCCTGATGTGTGACTCTATTCTGAGCTATTTCAAAATAAGAAATTCTGACACAAGCCTGAGTTTTCCTTTAAAAGGGGTTTGTTCAGAACCAAAAATTTTGAAGGTTCAAAGCACTTGGTCAAAACAAAATAAATCTGATCACTCTAAAATGGGGCAAAATTACTGACATTACAAAGATGAGATGTTATAATGTGCATTTTTCTTCTGTTCAAAAACCTTATTTGGACATGTTTTATGCTGGATTGGTAACATGAGGAGGGTGTTCAAAGTGGGATCTGTTCAGCTGGACGTGTGCTATAGCTTACAGTAATTTACTGCAAGTTATTGCTCCTAATTTTCACTCCTTGTGGCAGAAGTTGTGGGTGCAGCATCTGCTCATAACTAATTTTGATTTTTTTGCTGCTTTTGAAGGAGAAGCAAGATCTGAATAACCAGGGAATTGAAATATCCAATTTTTTTCTTTTATTCTTACGGTAAAACGGTTCTGAATGAGCTATGCATTTGAAGTGCTTTCAGAGAGTATCCAGCCCGTAGAAACAGATTTTGTGCCAGTGGAAAACACTGGATTAATTCCAGTCATACATCAGCTTAATTCTTCATTCATCATAGGAACATGGAAGAATCAAACATCAAACGCATTTATGGACAAACTGCATAAGCTGAAATGCTCTTCTAGATGACTTAGAGGAACAACATGTTCTAGTAATTGGCTTTCTTGTATAATGAAGATTTCTCAAGTTGAATACATAATCTTCAAGTTACCAAAAAAAAAAAAAAATTGTACCAAAGAACGCCTGTTTAACACAGAGAAAACATTTTCTGGGGCAGTTCTTTCCCCAGGTCTTTGACTTTACATTGCCTGAGCTGGTTTGCCCTTTTAAAAATTGCTCTGGGAAAGCCCGTGAAAGCAGTTTGAGTGGCCAGTGAGAATCCCTTCAGTGCCATATTGTTAACAGCAAAGCCAGCAGATTTCACCATTTGTGTTTCTCGTGTAGTCGTGGTCCTGGCTCCTTTCCCTACTGCCATAAATAAAGGTAATCTCTGCTAGGAACAGGCATCAACTCCAGCAGGCACTTAATCACACTTCAACAGCATGCACATTATTAGCTTGTCAGGCAGAACCATCCCACCTCCCATCATGTTTTATCTGTTTATGAAGAAAATGCCTTCCATAATTGTAATTGAGAAACCAAAATGACTCAGAGTTTGGAGGTGTCAATAAGAATATGTTATGCAGCCAAACTCCCCGTGCATTGTGTGCCAAATGGGTCACTCTGCTTTTCCCTTGTCAGGAAGGGTTTTGTTCATGGTGGACTTCCCTGGTGTCCTGAAGTTTATTAACTTGAAGAGAATTTCGAAGTTGGGATGTTCCTTGTGAGAATAGGCCTCAAACATTCCTCCCATTTTGGCTGGAAACTCCCTTGTTCTCTCTGGTACAAAAAGACCCAGTCCAAGCAGGGCTGAACAAAGAGCCAGGGCTCCATCTCCTGTAGATTACACTTTAAAAAGGGCTCTCAGTTAACATCTGCTGCCACCAAATCCGGTTTTAATGGGTAGTTGGTGCAATATTACATCATTATTGTGTATTCCCAAATTCAGACTTCTTAAAATTAGAATTGCCAGATTATTTGAGTTACTGAATTTCTTGAACAAGTTGACTTCTTGGTGCTTCTGGCCATAATAGCTGAAGTGATTACCATGGACTGATATCTTGGGGTGAAGGGGCTGTGTGTTACAAACTTTTAATTTACTGTCTTCCTTTATGGAATAAACAGAGTAATATTTAGTATACAAAATAAGGCTAAATTAAACATATGTATGCGAATGCTACAGAGTATAGTTCACATGTAGTAGCTGGAGCTTGTTTAGTGCCTCATGCTGGAGGCTGCACAACACTCTAAGAAAGGTTGTCAGAGTAATTTTTTCCCCTCTGGTGCCTGTGTTCTGTGGCTGCATCTGCAGCCTTTGAGTTATGACTGTTGTATTTCAGCTGCACTTTTTGAAGTCTCTGGGTGATGGAGCTGTCCAATTTTGACTCTTTTTGTCGTTGAACTGTTCTCTAGAAGGTGAGGTACCAACTGTAAACCTTTAACACCATTTATATAAGTCTTCAAGGTCCTTCACTGTAAATATTGATTTCATAAAAGCTTTCTGTGTTCTCTGGCATTTTAGAGATTTTAGAGATTACAAAAGGACATATTTATAGCAGCACAAACCCAAGTATGTGATGGCATTCAAAAGAATGGATGAAAATAATTGTTGCCACTTCTCCCCCTTTCATTAGAGTCTTTGTATTTCCCTCTTACTTTTCTGTCTTGCATTATTGTAAAGTTGGAAGTTTCAGTTTCATGGATCATTTGTTGAATGCATTCCTGTTTGTGCAGGTGTGTACAAGGCTGGAGTGTGCTTTAGCCTCATGAGGTTGCAGTAGCTGCTTAACGTGCTCACAAAATTTCACAGAATATAAAGTTCCAGCTTTAAAGACTCCAATGTTACCAATTTCTGTCGTGTATCCGATGATCTATGATTCTTAGCCCTTAAAAATACTCATCTGAGACTCAGCTTTGTACTTTCTCCATCTGTGAGGTATCTCCTCTCTGACCTCTGTTGGTTAAATCCAGAGTTTTGCATGGAGCTTCTGTTCCCAGAAGGGACACAGTGGGTGGCAGGGTCCCCCTCAGCTGCTTCCAGCTGGACTTGGATTCAAGGAAGATGTGTGAAAGGTGATAGAAAAGGTAAGAGTGGGGTGCAAAGAATCCCTCCCAGAACTGTGAAACTGGGGCAGTGCTCAGGACTGAACGTGTAGCAATTCTGCAAAACAGCGCCCTGTGAGGAACCTCGCCTGGATTAGCATCTCACTGCTGCTTGTCCTTAAATTCCAGCTCAGTGTGCCTCTGCTGCAATGCAGGTACAGTTCGTGCCTCACTGAAGATCTTGGATTTGAGACTTGTTTTGATGGCAAGTTGGTTCAAGTTTACACAATCTGTGCCTTCAACAAAAGAGTAGGAAGAGCCTCACATTCAGAATTTTACAACTCCTGTCGCTTTTAAAATTTAGTTTATTTATCTTCAGTAACTATGTTTGGCTTTATCAGTGCTGAAATTTTGTTTCTGGTAACAGACATGAACCAAGTGAGGATGATAACATCAGATAAAGGAGATAGAAGAGGATTATCTTGTGCGTAGGAAACACTCTGTGAATCACAACACTGAGGCCAGGTGTGTCATAGTTACAACTGGCCATGGCAAAATCTTCATACAATAACATTGTTATTCATGCTTCTGGCATGATTCCCATGGATTAGTAATATCTTCTTTCCTTGTCTTTCTGTGTAAAAGCAGTTTTTTCCCCAGCTGTATCTGGCCATTTACATATGTACATAAGTAAACATTTCTTACACTTCTCTCTGATTCAGAGAGATGCTGACGCCTTGCTGACGAGCCCTTCCAGTCTCCACTGCCCACTTTGCATTTTCTCAGCTGGGCATCTTCCTACATTCTCTCATTCTCTAGAGAAATTCTGTATCTGCATCTACAACACAATTCTCAGCTGACCTTTGCTGTGGTGTCTGTAAAGTGTTATTTGGTGGGGTGTAGCCTGGTGTGCTCCAAGAGCAGCTCCTGTCAGGATGATCCCTGTGTCCGTGAGCACAGGGCTGAGAGCCACGATCCAGGGGTTCTCAGCTGGGATTTTTCAGTAAATACAAGATGATCTCTCTGCTTCAGTTCATTGATATGCTCTGTGGGAATGGTATTTCCATCTTGGAGTATTTATGACAGCCAAGTACTTAAATATTCCTGGTGGAAAGAAGCGCCATTGAAAGGGAGATTGTGCCAGCAGGGTTTTTCTTCGAAATAACTCCTTCTTCTCTATTTTCTGCCCCTGGTTTCTAGGGGTACTTAATTCCTTCCCACTTTTCCAAATGTAGTTGGGTGCCTCATTTCCCTTTGCCATTTTGAATATAACTGTGGGGACGGAAGACTGAGGATGAATCAGTTATCAGCAGTTAAACACATGAAGGGAAAATTATACTCCTAAGGATACAAACATGTTCCAGCTAAATTTTTTGATTTAGTTGGAATTGTACTAGTGAAGTTTGATCAGTATCTACTGATTTGCCTCAGTACTTCCTGTGGTCCAGTTTTAATGACTGCTTGGAAAACCCCCTCCCTGTCTCTCTGCTGCAGTCACGGAGTGGCTTTCTCTGGGACCATCTCTCATTTTTTGGCACATCTCATTTTCAAGCTGCATTATTTTATCAAATATAATGGTACTTGACTCTTCTTTGTAACCAGTTGTAAGGGTAAGAACTTTTAAATGTTAAACTTTCAAATGACATTGAAATTCTTATTTTATCAGCACGAAGATGTATTTGACGTGATCTGTCACTTTCTTTAAAAATAAAAACCCAGTTGAAAGGAAGCAAAAATTACTCCTAGATACTTTTAGATCCTAGCTTCAGTCCATAAATTTGACTGTAGGCCTAAATTGGAAAAACATAATATTTAACAGGTAACATAAAATCCTTAAGAATTGGATATGCTCTCTGCTTTAAAATGTTAGAACTCAGAAAAAGGGAATCAAACCCACATACGAGCTCATTGTTAAAAGTAATTGAGAACTAAAAGCCTCTTTGGATACCTGTGTGTATCCTTTTAAAGTTGACAGAAACTGCCTAAGAACTTTCCTGAAAGCACGTGTCTGGAATAGCTCTTAGGCGTGAGCTATTTAACGATATTCCAGCCTGTTAGAATAGAACTCCTGTAACCTGGAACACCCTCACGTTGTTTCAGAACACTGTCAATGTGTTTACAGAATTTTTTGCCCCTCGGTTACAAGTGTGGCTCAGTGGTGAGCAAAAGTAGCTCCCTTCTGGTGCCCATTTGCATCCCATGTTTCAGCTCAGTTCCTGCAGACATTTGTTCACTGCTGAGGTCCTGTCCTGACTTGCATCTCTAACAGAGAAAAACTCTACCACATCATAGAGGATGGGTTAAGAACTAGAAAGGGTTATTAATTTGAATAACTGTGTTCTGAATCTGCCCATACATGTAGATATAAATATAAAAATCCCAGAAATCCCAGGGACAAGACACAGAACCTGTCTGCCATCTGACATTTTTGACAAGCTCTCCAGAATTAATCTGTCTAGGAGCTACTATGCTCAGCTTAATTATGGAAAGGCTGCATCTGTGTTCAAAGCTGTTGAGAGAGAAAGAAGAAAGTAAAAATGTCCACTAGGTTTGATTAACTGCTTTCAGCCTGATGAATAAAGACAGATGGTTACTAGTTATTTTTCCTTAATGGATTTTGGAGCTCCATTTGGTGGATGAATTAATGTTATAGGTCCCAAATCTGCCTTTGAAGCTACGCCTGCCTAACCCTTAGTGATTCTAGCAAAGTTTGCGTGCCTCCAGGAGAGAGGTTTGCCCTGAGGCTGTCGTATATATTGTTAAAAACAGTTTTGAAATTAAAAAATAAAAGTGAAGCGATAATTTACAGCATTAATAAAACAAGCTACGAACTCTGCACAGCTCGGGAAGGAATCCCTTACAAGGGATGATTATTTTGGAGTGCCTGTGCAGACTTATCCCCATAGAATCTGTGCCTGTTCGGGAATGACCTCCACCTGGAGCCTGACAATATTTTAATACCGACTTTAAAACTTGGAGAAGTTCATTTTAAAGTTGCACTTGCTAGTTGTGTCACCTGGAAAGTGGAATAAATAGTTTTATGGTGTAGGTTCATTTGCATGAATCGATTCTCATATCTCAAATCCAGGTGGGGAAGGTCTTTAAGGCAGGCTCTAATTCTCGCAGGTGTGCATGTTTAAAAACACGGCTATGAATATTTCTTTCCTTCGCTTGCGTGGGAATATCTGTGCTTATTTTTAAGAATGTGCATAAGTGTCTGTGAGTTTGGGCTCTTGGGGAACATTTAGGCCTAATGGGTTTCGGGACTGTCATTCAGCAACCTATTAAATCATCTGTGTAGTTTTATGTGTGGACAGTCATAGTGATTTTAATGGGATTAAAACTGCTTACATCCAAACAGTTTTTGAGTTGGGGTTAAGGTTACTTCATTATAAAAAATGCTTTAAGATGGACAATATAATAAAGGGAAGCAAGCCAACAAAAAATTACGCTGAATATACAGATTTTTCCATAGTCAGCGGATTGCCCAGAGAAAAAACACCATTTAACTAAAGTGCTGCCTGCCACAGAACCATCAACCCCCCCACAGATCCTGAAAGGGACCTTGAGGGGTCGTTTGTCCCCCTGCTCCATGGCAGGATCATCTGTCACCAAGTCATTCCTGATAATGTTTGAATGCGATTGCAGCAGTTTACAAGCAGCACAAAAATGGCTGAAAAACGCCAGGAATGGGAACGTCCTTCAGGTCTCAGCACTGAAGGGGAGATCGGGGACATCCGGCCCGAAGCATTCAATCAAAACAATAACGTAAGTCATTGATTACACACAGAGTGAGGTCACAATTCCTCAGCAGGAAAAATACATGGCTTCAGCCTTTGGAAGCGAGGGGCTTGTCCTTCAAGTGACAGCAAACAGAGCGAGCTGAGGGCAGGTGACACTTTGTCATGGCTGATTGCTTAATGCTTTTTGAGTCATGGCTCATTTTTCATCTCATTTTGCTTTGGCTTTCATTTCAAAGGCTGCCTCATGTAACTCTGAGGAAAATCTAAAAATAAGCGAATTCCACTTACAAGAGGCGGAGATGTTGTTAAAGAGTTTGCAGGTGGAGGGAAGGCACGTGGCAGATGTGCGCAGTTAATAACCCAAGCAACAGCGGGGAGATGCTACCACCCATTTTCTTTCATCCCCTTTGCAGAGTCCGTGCTGAAAGCTCAGACATGTTCTGGGGCTCTAAAGTTGTATGTGATTCATTCTTAATGTTGTCACTGTCTACAGTGAATGGCAAGTTGTGTTGGTGTTTGTAAATCCCCCCACTTTGAAGGGACTCTTCGAGACAGATTCTCTGTTTGCCCACACATGCTCTAATCAGACTTTTGATTACTGTGCTTGCCTAATTCTCTGGTTTACCTCTATATTTACATTGCTGTTTATGAATTTAACTGCACCAAAAATTATGTGGCTTTTGCATAGATAATTACCTAAATGTTTGAAAACATTGTGTGGTCTATCATTAAGATGTATGGAAAATGTTGGATGTAAACCAGATGTGTCTCCAGCCTGCCAAGGTTTGAAGACACGCAGGAGGAAGAGTTACAGAAAGATGATGCAGAATGTGGTTTTTATCTGATGTAGATATGGTTGATAGGGCTTGTGGTTAGGGCAAAGCATCAGAAGTAAGGCGGGCAAAACTGCATTTGCTTTTCAGGAAGCACCTGCAAAGAAACGATCAGGCTGTGGGCTATGAAATCCTGTGTGGAAATGCTTTGTGTTCAGAGATGCTGCCATTAGCTTCAGAGAGGCAAAGCTGCAGAGAAGGGAAGGGAATAGGGAGATACAGTAAAAATCTAGTTGGAAAAACAAACTAAGTTTCCAGTTGAGAGTACAGCTTATGTCTTTACTTCTCATTTAGTGAGGCACCACTACGCTGTGCTCCGTCCTGGGAAGGGCTGGAATGTTACTCTGAATATACCAGAGGAAATTTTAGGGAACAGTCTGTGCTGTCAGAGAAATGCACTAAGATAAAGTGGTATCTTTTCTTTAACACTGATGGTTCTCTGCAAACTGTTTCATGTTACTGGATGTCAGAAAAAAGGCAAGCAAGTGTAATTTCTCCTGAGGATAACCTAGAGATGATTCTTGGCTAACTTCCTAAAGAGTGCCTAATTGCCTTTAGGTTTTCCGATTCTGTCCTCTTCTTGGAAAATAATCACAATTGGGTTGATAAAAATGACTTATTTTGGAAAGAGTGCAATCCCCTTTTAGCTCTTCCTGAAAGCCCAGAGATACATGGATGTCTGGAGAGTTCGGGGAGAAAATCTCCCTTGCAAATACAAAGGAGTGCTCATAATTTTAATGATTTCTCTGATTTAAGATGTTTTGTCTATTGCAGGAAGTTTACAAAGGGTGAGTAGAGTTCTTGTAAATACTGAAGCAGAACTTTCAGCCCTTGGCTTCATTTACAGGTCCAAATTTGCCATCAGTACAGACATTCTTCACTTTGAAGTTCTTTCTTACATTAAGAAAGATGTAAGAGATTTAGCTGAGGAAATTGTTGTTGCTGTTGTTATTGTCTTTTGTTAGTATTGAATTGTGAGGAATGATGGGCTACAGTTTTTTGTTCACTGCCAAGGGATGATCTTCAGGATCTATTGTCACTCTGAATTTACAATATCTACAATTAGTATATTTCTGAAAACAAAGTCTCCACCAGCTTAGAGCTAAAAGGTATTTCTTACTTTTCTTTAATAGGTATACACTTTATTTGAGAGGAATTATTTTCCCTAAGGCTCTATTAAATAAATAGTTCAAAGACAAAGGAGAGGTTGCACAGCTTTATTTTCACTGGTATGTAATCCTTTTTTGCCTTAATTCAGTTCATGCCTGTGAGTTCAGAGATCTTCATTCACAAAGGTACTTGGCTGCACTTCTAGCTTTAGGCAGAGTAATGGTTTTGTTTTCTTTACTGGGACAATTCATGTGCTTCAAATTGAGTGCATGAGGAGAGAACAGGCTGAAGGAAGAGGATTATCTCAACCTTTGTACAGGAGTTCTGCAGAATTTGTGAGAGAAAAATCTGTTTGCCCAGATGAATTTTGTTTATGGAAGTTCGACAGTTTCTGCATCCAGGACGGACAGCCTGACAAGTGTTTGTGTAGCCACTAAGTCCACCAGAACCCAAATGTATGAAGGTGTTTATGTTCTCTCAGAAGCTGCAGCAATAAAAGAAAGTAATTTCTTCTTCTTTTTTTTTCCCCTGCTCCTATATGTATTTACTCACTAGAATATTGTTTCTGTCTTGGTTAATGACTCATTTGTTGAAACAGATTCCAACCTGTTTTATGCTGAAATTATTTTCCAGGAAAAGCCTCGTGTACCAGAACCTCCCTTCAGAACCTGAAATGCAGAGCCCTGACCCAAGCCACAAAAGAACACGAAGCACACAGAGCAGGAGCTCTCGGGAGCCACAGTCATTGCCTTGCACAGCTGAAAAAGCCTGAATCAGCAGGCAGAATGGTAAATTGAAGAGTTCTGTGGGAAATCATAACCTGAAATGAAAAACAAATCTGTGACTGGCAGGGAAAGCTGAAACAGAGATTGGATGCATGGAAAAATGCCTCGTGCTTCTAGACAGTGTAATTGATGTTCCACCTGGGACAGAAGAGTGTCAGTTGTATCCAGCTGGGACAGCAGCTATTGGATATGACTCGTGGTACTTCTGGCTGGAGGGAAAATGCTGAAAGGAAAAAAATACTGACTAGTAAGTTATTGGAAAGTGCGAAGAAAGCCCATGGGAAAAGTGGCCGAAGAACTGAAAAACAATGCAGGATGAGGTAACAGAGACATGCCTGAAAACCTCGTGGTTGAACTGGAAGCTTCTGCTATGCTGGAAAGTCACAGAGGCTTTAAAAAAATTATAAACATCAGGAAAATTACTGAACTCAAAAAGGAGGCATGAAAAGAGAAGACAGAAGAGAGCTCATTACCAAGGCAGAACCAAGGAAGAGCTTGGTGTATTTCTAAGAGGTTGTGACCAGGCTCAGCTTCACCCCATTTCAAAGGATCTGGGGAACCTGAACCTTTCTTCTGCCCCTTTTTTTGTGTTAAGAGCAGCAATCAAAAGCACAAGCTGCAGCCATCATGGTGAAAAACATAGAGCCAGCAAAGGATGACAGGAGAAAAACTTCAAGAAATGGGGAGGAAGTAAGTGAGTATCTGTCAAGAAGTGATTTATCCTCCAGCATGGGAACGTGGAGTCAACAATTTGATGTCTGTGATAAAGACCCCTCACACTGGAGGCGTGTCCTTGCTTGGTCCTGGGGACAGTCTTCTGCAGGGATACTACACCAGGGGAAGGTGCTGCGACTGTAGGATTTGAAGGAAGAAAAGCTGAATTTTTACAGACTGGCTGTTCATGTTGCTGATTGCCATGGAGTGATCGTTCTCCAGGAAAGGCATAGAGAAACAGGAAATAATGCAAACTCAATTGCAGTCCTGGGCTACTACACAGCTTTTAGAGCTGGAGCCATCCCAAAGGGGTAGAGGGGAAAGCAGGTGCTTTTTCAAGAGGACTCGTTGGCACAGGATGATAAAAACTTACCTTGTGGCAAAACTGTGCTGAAAAATCCTCGAGCAGCAATCTGTCATTGCTGGTGTCAGAGAAAGTGCAGAGGCTTTGTGAAGTGGGTACTCCACGCTAGCATTTCTCAGCCAGCTTTAGATCAAGCCCTTCTTTTCTGGTGTGCATGATCTATGCACTTACATGGAATTTTATTCACACACCAGAGTGAACACTGAAACTCTCTCCCCCCTGGGTGCCCCCAACTCATCAGGCCAGCCCAGTCTTGGGGGGCTTCAGAGGGGAGATGTTTCAGAAACCAGGCGAGAGATTCACAGAGGCTCAGTTTCCTTATGTTTATTCTCAGGGATGAAGGAGGAAAAAGAGGAAGAACAATGGCGGAGCCGGGTTTTGTCTGGGGTTCGGTAGGTGTGGGTTCTTGGCCCCGGGTCAATGGGATACAGAAAGGAAGGAAGGGTCAGGCTAACACAGTTACAGCTTGTGGGGGTCTCTTGGGAGGATCATACCATTCCCCAGGGAAATGTAACAGAACACATGGTCAGCTTCTCATTAAAAGAAGGCTGCAGTGTTTGTACTTTATATTAAAATTATAAACTGAGCATTGATTCAGAGTCAGTCCCCACAGCTGCTCTGCAGGGAGTGGGTGCAGACAGGTGTGTCCCTGCACCGCAGTGGGTGGGTGTATAAGGAATGCATGTGGCATCCCCAGCTTTCCAAATATCCCCCACCCTGCCAGCTGTGTCCGAGGGAGGGGCTGTGCATGGGCACAAAACACATTTCAGTGGGGGACGTGGAGGGAGAGACTGGAGCAGAGGGGGACTCTCATGGAGCTTGCTCTGCAGGGGCCAGGCATGGTGGCCACCCCAGCACGGCCCCGCACCCACCTCTGCCTCATCCCCACAGGCCGAGCAGAGCCAGGGCAAACATCAGGCTGGAGGTGATCACTTCTGCCCCTCATCCCACGATGGAAAAGCTCCATCTTGCTGTACCCTCAAGTGTGAGAGCTCATGCTCTACAAGCCATCATGTTTGTGATCGTCTGAATCGTGTGACAAAGACCAGTGATGGAGAGAGCAAAATTCTCCATGAAAGTATTTAAGAAGATGCCTTAATGGACAGCAAGGTATAGCTGACCTCAAGAGCAGTGTGCTAATAAAAGCAGAAGCAGCAAATGGCAAGGAGAAGTGAAAATATTTTTCTTTTGTGCACTGGTGGGAGGATGGGTGGACGAGTGTTCACAAGAGTAATGAATGATGAGCAGACCTTGTGGGTGATGTTCCTTTAAAAAAGTGACCTCATCTCTGATTTAAACTACCTGCAGAGGTATGTAAACATTTTCACTGGCTAGAAAAGTGTATCTTCAACTGGTTTGTAATCCCTTAAAACCCCAAAGGCGGAATGGAATGGAAAGGTGCTCTGTTTCATGTCAGGTTTGCGCCATGCACTTCAGTTTTTGGTGCCTGAAATCAGATAGATCAGCACTACATTGTCTTGGGAAACCAGCTCCATCATGTTAGCTGGGTCTGTGGTAACGTAGGCTTGTCTCTCAAATCAGTTATCAGGGGTTTTTAAACAGGGTTAAATATGCATGCCTAAATTGCATCTCAATCCCTTTGGCTGGCTGGCTTTTAAATTTTTTTTATTGTTTAAATTACTTCCAGAAGACAGCACAGTAGGTGTTAAACCTCTCTAATATATTTAATTGATTACTTTTTTCCCCCTGCAACTTGCTGTGGGTATCAAGGCAGTGATTCTTGTCAAAACAAAGCTGAATGTGATCACTGGAGGTCAGCTGAAGACTCGATCTCAGGTGTGCTATTTGTGTTCACCTAACAAAGTGCCCCTAATGGCAAACCAACAAAAACCTGTTCCCAGCCTCCCAGCACCCCCTGAATGCCAATTTGCTGTAGGTATTTGCTGAATGTGGAGTAGGTAAATAGGCAAAGGTGGGCACTAAAGTGAGATAGGTAATTTGGGGCTTTTTGTTGAAAGAGGAGGGTTATCCCTGTGTGATAAAGCCCAAGCCAGTTTGGGTTCCAGAGATTAAATAACCCTGGCCTGACTCATTTTTGTCACTGCCCATCAAAAACCAGTTCCACTGAAACTACACCCTAAGTTCTTTAAGCAGGAAAGCCCAACTATTTCTCATAGAGGAAACTGTTCCTTTTCTCACTGCCTAGGAAAGTGTACTTCAAAGATATAAAAAAAAAATAGCAGTTAATTTTCTCCCTGGAGCCAGATCTTGCTACACCATGTCCATTCCCGGTGCTGTCAATCATTATCCAGCCAGCATGCCGTTCAGAAGGTGGAGCTGTCAGGCAGAAGGAATGAAAGGTAAGGAGAGGAAGGCTTCTGCTCCTTGCTGATGCCAAGGGTGAGTGAGATTATGTCAAACCTCTACACAGAGTCCCCTTTCTCTGCCCCACCCCCTGCTCCTATATAACACACACTGCACTTAGCAATACCTGCTTCCACCCGGCCGGGGGTGGGGCGCGAGTGCCGGCTGCTCCCCCCGGGCGATGGATGCTCCGGCCAGCAGCCCCCTTGGGTGGCTGTGCGCCGCTGTCCCCGCGCTCCTTGGGGTCACCGTGCTCTGCGCGGCCCAGAGGAGCCCGCTGGGCAGGGCGAAGGTGCTGCTCTGGAGCCTCCTGCCAGCCTTGCTGGGGCTGCTGAGTGTGGGCACGCTGGGGGCCGGCGGGGGGCTGGGGGTGTTCGTGGCCGTGTGCCTCGTGTGCTCCGTGTGCCTGGGGGACGGGGACCTGCTGCCCGTGCGGGACAGAGCCGTGCTCATCACAGGTAAGGTGCTGCCGGTGCACAAAACCGAACAAAATCTGCCTTTTCTCACAGGCGGGCTGGAAAACTTCTTGTCCTCGGGTTAGTGCATGCTTGTGAGAGTTTCTTTTATTCTTCTGGGGTTTTTTTTCCTGCTTGTTTTATTTGCTTCGGCAGAGATGGTTTTTTTCCCAGGTAAATAAGTGCTCTGAAATTAGGTAGAAAAGCATCTTAATAGATGCTATTATTTTTTAGTGTCTCATTTAATCTTTGCAAGTAGCTTTTTAGACGTACTTGTGAAATTAACTGGTGCAAGAAGCATAAGAATACTTATGATGGTCTAATTTTTTAGGAGAGACATTAATTCCCGGGAGCCCTCAGAACACTACAGTCATACATTACTTTTGTTTACTTGAATTAATTGTGCTGGTTATGGGTGTACAGTTGTCTTTTGGGGGGTGTGTGTGTAAATAGTGCACACTGCGTGTGTCATGCACATATTTCAAGACACTGGTTTGGTGCCATCTCTTTGAAACACTCTGAAATCATTCGGGAGGGAGTAATTCCCTTCAGTAGCAGGGAAAGTTCAGTGCTAATTAATTCAGTCTCTATTACCACTCTGATCTACTCAAAACCCACTTTTATTTTGCAGGGATGGCATTTTTGTAGTTTTATAGCCTTTCTCTTGTTTCTTCTAAAACTTTAGGTGTTGTTTATTTAGATGTTTATTTGTATTAATCAAATCTTTAAACTGGAGTGCCTGCCAACTGCTTCTTGCACTCTTAATTTGCTGTGTTTTGTTTTATTTTCTGTGGTTTTTTTTTCCCCCTCTGGAAAGCTGAACTGAGTTGCTTTGGTTTATATAGCAATTTCTAGCAGAATTTCATTTTGTTTTATAGGGACACCTGGAAATAATTTCGATTTGCCTAGCAAGCTTTAATGCAGGGATTAAGCATAAAAGTTGAGAGAGGACAAGATCAGCAGCAAGTTCTCCCCTTGCAGCTGGGTTTCTCCCTGCAGGTGTGGCAGATGAAGAATGGATATTGGTGTGGGGAATAGGGAGCAATCCTTTCCCACCCCTGCAGACCCAGGGGATGTGCTTGCACTTGGGCATCTCCTTGCTCTTCATAAGACTGCAAATCTTCAGGAAAAAGCTCTCTCTGGGACCTTATCTGCTCTGGAGAGCCTGAATTAGAACAATACAAAGGAGTTAGGAACATTTGGGTATAGTTCAGTAAGGGAATGTGCTTTCCCTTCTGCCTGTGCTGCAACCGTCCCGAACAAATGCAAGTTTGGACATCTCTGACAGCTGATTAATTTGAGGAGGCTCTTCTTTGTCTTTATTGGAATCCTGTGCAATCCATCAAACCCTCCATCAACTGAAACAGAAGTTTTACTCAACGTGTGTTTTGCTTAAATTGCTCTGATTGTGATATTCTTCCCCAAACCGACCACAGGATGTGTGTCCCCGTGCATCTGCAGGTGCAAGGTGCCTTTAGGTGGATTTTGGTGTCATTTTCTCCAGTTTAGACAAGACCTCAGGCAGGCATTTTGTGGAAAACGTTATTTTAATTATTTTTTCTTTTTCCCTCCACCTTTCAGCCCCGCAGGGCTGAGGAACGTGGCTGTGTCCTGGACAGCTGCCACGTATCCCTCGTGAGACTGCTGCCTTTGGCCAGAGGCTGGAGCAAGCTCTGCTGCTCTCCCTGGGTTCTGTCACACGTTGTTCAGGTCCTCTTTGCCTGTTCCTTGTAGGGTGCTGCTCTACATTATTTATTTAAGCCAGCAGTTCACTGGAGTACCAGGACAAGGGGAAAACTGTGCCCAGTGGTCAAAATGCTTTTTCACGTGGATAACTGTGAGCATGTGAGCAGGCTTAAAGCCATTGCTGAAACTCTGCTGTGGATCCTCTTGCTGGGAGCAAGAGCTCCAATATCCTTAAAACAGAAGCTCCTGGCACACAAACACTTTAGGGGTAAATGCAATAGCCACCTTCCCTAAAAATTAAATTACCACCAAGATCCGAAGTAAGAGGAGTTGTAAAATTCTGTCCTCGCTTAGTCTGTGTGCAGTGGGATGAATTTCTCCAGTTAATTTGGTCTTTCCGTTCTTGTGGAGTGATTTGATGCATGTTCGGCATGAGTTAATTGTAAATTCTTAGTAATGATTCAGCCACAGTCAGTAGTGACTGCTTTCCTTATAATAAATCTCCTCATAATCCACAAATTATTTTTGACATAGAAGAAAGAGTGTGATTGGGAGGGAATTACC
>WEIT01007838.1:388719-425558 GCA_013389985.1 Dryoscopus gambensis | reverse complement strand
CCCCCCCCCCCCCATGGAGACTCTTTGAATT
Source organism: Dryoscopus gambensis (assembly GCA_013389985.1). Classification (NCBI taxonomy): domain Eukaryota; kingdom Metazoa; phylum Chordata; class Aves; order Passeriformes; family Malaconotidae; genus Dryoscopus; species Dryoscopus gambensis. The sequence continues at coordinate 425,527 of WEIT01007838.1, read as the reverse complement.
CTAGGAATTGAACAGTAAAGTTTCTTTGGACTTAAAAAACAGGTCTGAAACTCAAATCATACTTGCTTTGGAAAAAAACCGGGACAAACCCAGCATCAAGCAAAGACGAAAACAACTTCTGTTGCTTTCTTGGGATTGCTATGCCCGTCCCAAATTCAAATTGCATTACATTCTGCCATTCTCAAGTTAAAGCTGCACTGTAAAACTTAGGTATTATATAGCTGTGGCTGTGTACTTGCTGGGAATAATGAAAGAGGAAGGATTTGATCTAAAAGTAGGGTTTTTCACAAAAAGAAAAAGAAGGAAAGTCACCCCACCCCCAAACTAGAAATCTGTCGTGCCTGGGATATTTGCAGACTTCTTCATGTCTCTTTAGGGAATTCAAAGAATGCAGGTTTGTTCTGTCAGGTCAGGACTGGAGAAGCTTAATGTGATATTTGTAGTGCTCTGGTGCATCTTCAGCAAACTGCAGACTTCAAAATGCCATAAAGCTGCTGCCTTTTTTTTTTTTTTCCCCCCTAAGGATTAAATAGAGCATGAGTAATTATTTTCTCCTTTTTTGAGATGCACTGATTGATCCAGACATTTAGTATGTGTTTTCCTCTAGTCACCTGGAATTATTATTTTTTACCTTTCAGGACTAAAGCCCCAGTTAAAAGGCAGAATGCAGAAATGAAGATCTAACATGATTATGATGAGTCTCTTTGGCAGTCAAATTCTATTGACTACATATATTGAATGTAGGAGCAGACCTGGGATTAACTCTGATAATATCTTCCTTGGTGTGCCAAAATCACCGACTAACCCTCAGAAGTTTATGGTCTGGCTAAGTAGGGACTATTGCAGCTCTTTCACAAACAAGAAAATAGTAAAAAAAACTGGCAGAAGTTCCAGTCCTTTGTCTCACATTCAGATTTCCAGGGTTTGGAAACTGAAGATTTATGTAGTAAATTGTTATTGCCGGAGATCCTGGATTAGCCCCGTGGATCCCAGTGCACAGCAGCACCCAGGAGCTTTCTCTGCTGTAGTTGCAGTGGAGGGTCTGGTGCAGTATTGTGGAACAGGCTGATGCTTTACAGTGTAAAAACTGTATTGATTTATTAAACTCCTCATTTTCCTCCTAATCTTGTCCTTTGCAAGGCTCCCAAAGCACAGCCCCTATAAAGTCCTTCCCTGTCACTACCTGTGTCGCTTCACTGGGAGCCTTGGTGGGTACATGGCTGATGTGTTTCTTTCCTTATGGAGTAAGTTTCTCTGTAGGTGGGAAGAATGGAAACCAGAATTTAAAAAATGGAGAGAGAATACTTAAAATTAACTTATAATCCTTGTGGCTCTTGGTTGATGAGAAGATCAACGTGACGCAGCACCAGGCGCTGGCAGCCCAGACATCCAGCTGTGTCCTGGGCTCCTTCCAAAGCCCTGTGGGCAGCAGGAGAGGTGGGGATTCTCACAGGGACCTGCTGAAGTGAGTCCAGAGAAGGCCACAAAGATGATCAGAGGACTTGGAGCACCTCTCCTGTGAATACAGATGGAAAGAGCTGGGAGGGCTCCAGGGAGACCTTAGAGGCCCTTCCAGTGCCTAAAGGGGCTCCAAGAGAGCTGGAGAGGGACTTTGGACGGGGTACAAAGTGACAGGACAAGGGGAATGGCTTCAAACTGAAAGACAGGAGGTTTAGATTAGATGTTGGGAAGAAATTCTTCCCTGTGAGGGTGGGGAGGCCCTGGCACAGGTTGCCCAGAGAAGCTGCGACTGCCCCATCCCTGGAAGTGTCCAGAGCCAGGTTGGACGGGGCTTGGAGCAGCCTGGGATAGTGGAAGGTGTCCCCGCCTGTGGCAGGGTCCTTTCCAGCCCAAACTATTCTGTGATTTGTTCTATAGCAGCAGCAAAATACTGTGTCAAAGGGAGACACAGTATCGTGAATCAAATTATTTGTTAAACGTTCTTCATTGGTACCTGCTGGGAAGAATTGTACAACTGTGATCCCAAAGACCACTGTTGGTTTGCTCTAAGAGAGCTGTCTGCAGCTGCTAGGTCATTGCTGGATATAGTCAAAGTTTGGGAATACGTTTGGATGAGGATAGAGAGGGTAAGAGAAATTCTGACGCAAGTTTCCATGAATTCCATAGCTGACTGCACAAAAATGCCATTTTGAAGCTTTCTTAGGTGCTGACAGCATTGAAATGCTCTGCAGGTAAAGAAACAGTTGCTTAGTTTTGGCTTGTTTACAGGCTATAATAAAAAAGTGCTTATCTGAGGGATCTGTGTGGTGGACGTGTGAATAAAATAATGCTACTTCTTGGAATGAAGAAGTAGAACCCAAGAATTTGAATTCCAGTGCCCTATAATGGTTTGCCCATCAGCGATTTCAAAATCAAACATTAGTGTGGGATTTTTTGCTGTTTGTTTCTTTCTCTTAGATACTTTTGTTATTAGTTTTCAGTCTGAATATTTGTGTAGAACCAAAGTAGGGCTTTATTTCTTTTCTATGTGTGAAGTCAGAGCATCTGTCAGTGGCAGAGGATGAGCCGATTCCACCAGCTCCGAGTCAAGAGAACATGGTCTGTCAGTCTTTGAGGAACATTTAAAGGTCCAGCTCTTCAAGCTTCAGCTCTGAACCTCTCTTTCTAGTGACATATTTATTTCAGGGACTTTGTCGTCATATTTTTGTTTACGTTTGCATGGATTTCCAAAGTGTGTATTTTTTAGTGTGTATTTTTAGTGGTGGTGTAGGACAGACCCACTTCCCATGCTTTTTTGATGCTTTCAGGAAGCGACACTGGGATTGGACATGCACTGGCTAAATACCTGGACAGCCTGGGCTTTGTTGTGTTTGCTGGGGTTTTGAACGAGGATGGCCCTGGAGCGGAGGAGCTGCGGCGGACCTGTTCCCAGAGACTCTCTGTCCTGCAGCTGGATATCACCAGTGCCACTCAGGTCAAGGAGGCCTATCTGACGGTCTCAGAGAAGGTGCAAAATTCAGGTACAGGTTTTTTTCTGCCCCCTTTACGGTGGAAATACTGATGTAGCAGCTTAGCCAGGTGCATCTCCTCACTGTTGGCTACACCACGGCTTAGGTGTGTCGGGCATTTCCAGGGCAGAGTCTTGGGCAGTCAGGGTATTTCCGTCCATGACCTCTGGTTTTTGGGACATGGGAAGATGGTAGTGACTGGTCAAGGAGTGGGGAATGTGTGTCTGCAGCTGCAGATCATCTCTGCTTTGGCCTGGAGACACCATCCAGCCCAGCAGTGCACTCCTCATGGAGCTGTTTTCCTCATGTATTGCAGCCCTGTGCTTTCTCCTCCTCCCAGGACTCTGGGGTGTCGTGAACAACGCAGGAATCCTGGGCTTCCCTGCTGATGGAGAGCTGCTCCCCATGAGCACCTACAGGCACTGCATGGAGGTGAATTTCTTTGGGGCTGTGGAGGTGTCCAAGACCTTCTTGCCGCTGCTCCGGAAATCGCAGGGGAGGCTGGTGAACATGTCCAGCATGGCAGGTGAGCTGAGCTAAAGCACCAAATAAAGTCTTGGAGCAGCAGAAGACCAGTGAACTTCCTTGGCAAAACCACTAAGGAAGGTGTTGGTCAGTCTGGCTTCTCAATATACCCAGGGAATAAATATTAAGGCAATAAGTTCAGGTTTTTCTTTGTTTTGGGAGACTACTTCCAGAAAACAGCCTTTAAAGAAGAGTTTAATGTGACTAAAAATATGCTGTGACAAAAAAGCCCGGTAAAATTGAGATCTTGTGTTCTAGATGCTATGAGTGATAACTTTGTGAGCTTCCATAAAGATGGGTGGTACATCACAGGTATTTCTATAACATGTTCAGGCAGAAGTCTGTGATCACCTCAGTTTTTGATATCTGCTGATAACCTGGGAGCTGTGTGTTTATATTTTTTTTTAAATATTTTGGAAGCCTTAGAAATACTTAGGCCTAACTTACTAGCAAAGTGGTATTTTTCCATGAAAAAAAACCCACAACAAATCTTTTTAAAAATTAACATATGCTTTCCATTTGTTTTCCTGTAAATTTTGCTATATATATACACAAATATATATGCATATATATTGCTATTTTTATATATTTTTGCTATATATATACAAATATATATGCATATCTTTATAACACGACCTTCTATTCTAGGAGGACAGCTGAGATGCTGAGATGTAGGAGCTAATGTAATACAGTAATGCAGTATCTGGTAGCCAACAGCTGAGGAGCAAGAATGCTCCTTTGAAAATGAGACCTGCTGGAAGCAGGATGTTGTGCTGCTGGAAAGTATTTTGGAGTAAGATCTCTGGGGGATTTACTGTGTGATGATGTGCTTCCCACATTTTCCTTCGCCCCTCTGTGCAGCTGGAGCCCCCCTGAACCCTGCTGTGTTGCTGGGCTGACTGGTGAAGGTGTTACCTGGTGCTCCCCTTTATGCTGAGGATGTGCCTGCAGTCTGGCTCTGACTCTGCTTTCTGTTTATAATCCCAGATATGCTCCGTGTTTGCATGTCTGTTTGTGGCTCATTGCTGACACTGAGAAATCAGGACTGAGTTATCAGAAGGACCTTTCTGCTGCTGCTGCTCTCAGGGCAGACCCCTGTTTCCTCTGCACCCCCAAGTGAAGCTCTCACAGTGGGTGTTTTGGGGCAGTGTGCTAATTCCTGGTGAGAATCCCTGAACTGCCTTGAAGGGATAAATGCAGAGCTTCCCTATGCTGAGTAATTTGCCCTTACAGGAGCTGGTAATGACCCTGCTTAAACGAAGCTGTCTGCAGAGATGTTGCTGCACACAGGCTGGTTTGGGTGAAGAGGTTCCTCCTAACCCAGGGTCTGGGAGTCCTTTGGTAAAACATTAGTGGAGAAGTTAGTGAGGTCTCATTGTGCTGAATCTATTGCTGTCTGTGTAGGGCTCATTTAACTGGGCTCAGGTTAGCCTGACCTCAGAGGGAAAAGAGTCAATTGGCTCAAACCAATCCAGCTATTAAGATGCATACAGAAGAATAATTAACATATAATTGGCCTGACTTCTTCAAGGGAATGGCTCTGTGTAAACAGCTCCTGTGATACCTTGGTCAGCCCAGTACAATACCCAACAGCACCGGTGGCTCACCTGAAAATTCCCCTGTATCCGAGGCATTTTCCTTTAAAACACTCGAACACATCGAGATCAACGTGTAGCACATGAAACAGAGGCTGCATGGGAGGATGTGCCCAACTGCCCATGCAGGCAGGAAAAGGAAGGATGTGCCTCGAGGAAAGGATTGTCCATTCTGCTCCCTGCTGCCAGCACAGCCTGTGGTGGCTGTGACCATCTTAAACCTGTGTGGTGGTAACACCAACCTTGTGGAGGAAGTGGGAGGGCTGAAGGAGAATATGCTGGAATCAAAGCATGTTTGTAGTTTTCTAAAGCTGAAGAAGTGACAATCTGCCAGTTTTTCTCTGCATTTGGAAGACAGTCTCTTCTGGAAGCTTGTTTTTGTAAACATATTGGGTGTTCTCTTAGCTTTCCCATCTGAACAAATGTTTCTGGGGTTGAAAAGGATGGGATAGAACAACAGGCAGGGGATCTGCTTCTATGCTGGGTCTCAGGGAGTTCTGTCACTCGTGGGGTGTGATTCCAGCTTTGGTTTGTTCCCAGAGGTTTTCCCCACTCTTGCATTATTGGCTCTGGCCTTTCTGAAACTCTGGAAAGAACAGGAAAATAAGATGGCTTTATAAATCCAGAACTGAGATTACTTACCCTGTTCCAACTGTGGTTTATTGTAAGGGCTTGAAATTTGTGTAACAGTGACAAGAACAGGAGCATAAAAGTACTGCTTGACTATTTATATGAACTAAAACATTACCTCTGTTTCTCAAACCAACAGCCATAACTTTCAGCAGTTTTTACCCTTAAATGCAAACCAGTTTATTTCTTCTGCCCTACAAGGTGTCTTACCAGGTGTTACTGAGTATAACTGCTGTAAGCAACTGTTCATTTACAACTTTCGCTCGTTTTTACTCTCTAGCAAGAAATTATTCCCTCACTGACTTGTCTTTAACCTCAGTGAGAGAGGCATAATTTTGGTTGTGCTGTAATCTGCCTTCTAAATCATGAAAATAAAGGCTGGGAAGAGCCACTGTCGAGGTTTCTCAGGTTTCTATTGCTCCTGCAGGAGGCATTCCACTACCGAGGTATGCTGCGTATGGGGCATCCAAAGCAGCTCTGTCCATGTTTTCTGGAGTAATGAGGCAAGAGCTTTCCAAATGGGGCATTAAAGTCGCGGCAATTCATCCATCAGGCTTCAGAACAGGTTGGTGTTTGACACTTCGGGATGTTCTTTCTGCCTCTCCTCTTTCCCTGTAGTTCAGCAGCCTCAAACAGAGCCCCGAGTGATTCTCAGGAGTCGGACTCTTTCCCCATTCTTTATGTGGGTTATGGAAATTAGGTTCTGTGTTTTCTGTGAGACATGTTCCCTCCAGCTCTGCACACTGCCTGCCTCCCCTCTCCTGGGCAGAGCTGTCTTTGCTTTAAGGCAGGGCAGGCTGCAGGCAGTTGGTGCCTTCCCTTGGCTCCTGCTTTGTTGGAGCTGACAGAGGGAGCAGCACGGTGTGTCCAGTTTGAGTGTCATGGCTCACTTGTCCTGCCTGGGAGCTTCAGGTACCCTGTCACTCCTCCCCTCCTCAGTATCAGAGCTCTCTTTATTGAGCTGCTCTGTCTTGCGTGGCAGCATCTGCAGCAGTACCTGTCATCCTGCTTGCTTGCTGTCAATATCCTCTGATCTTTCCTCTCCACTCCTTCCCCCTGTGTGCTCCTGCTGCTTTCTGTTCCAAATTCTCTTCCTCCTCCAACTGAGCACTTTTTGCAGAGCCTGTCCGGGTTCCAGACTCATCTCCTGCTGCACATGCCCTCCCTGCACCCCATGCCTGCCCAGGGCATTTTTTATGTCAATGTAAATCAAATTGATCTTTTTCGTAAGATGCTACTTCCCTGAATGCCTCCATCCCGGGAAGGGGCCCTGTGAGGCTCTGGGCTCTGACAGCCTCTTGTGGGCAGTGGAACCTGCCTGAGGTTTCACCTTCAAGGCCCTGCTTAGCTGTTCTCAGGCTTATGGGTAAAAATGAGTCCTGGGATTTGAGATTTAAATATTTATTTAAATTTTTTTCTCCATTTGTAATGCTAAATTTTTGGTAGCTAGGTAATAATTCCATTGGAGAAGCCCCTGCTTGCATGATGCAGATGCAGATGGGGTGAAAAAATAGATTAAATTACAGTTCTAGATCTGTCCTAATAGAAGGCTGATCCTTCAGGAAATTAGTTATTGAAATACTAATGTCACTTGTGAAAGGGCAGCTTAGCACTTTGCCAACCCAAGTGAATCCTGTTCATCTTAGTTTGCCTGTCTGTCCTCAGTTGTTCATAATAAATACTGATTGGAAACATCCACAAAGTGATTTGGGACAGAATGGCAAAGTGGGGAGGAGGGGGAAAGAAAAAAATGCTGATTTGGCTGTGAGAGCATTTTTAGGTAGAGCAGGGAGCCAGATGGGGCGTGAACTTTGTGCTTTTTGTGTAGCACAAAGTGCTCACTCCTTCCCTTCTCTTCCAGCTAAAAGCACTGGCTGCTGACCAGCTGTGGTGTTTGTTCTCCACTAACCCAGTTTAGATCAACTCTGACTGTTAATTACAGATTTATTCTTTTTTAAATCCAGCCCCAAACCCTCTTGCTATCCTGTGATGTTGCTACTGCAGGTATCCAAGGCACAGCTGAGCAGTGGGATAAGCAGGAGAAGGAGCTGATGGAGAACCTCCCGGCAGACACCAGGCAGGCCTACGGAGAGGAATATCTCCTGGGGCTGAGGAACTACCTCCTCCACATGCCCTCCCACTGTGCCCCCGACCTGTCCCCCGTGCTGGGTGCTGTCCTGCACGCTCTGCTGGCCAGGAGACCCCAGGGCCTCTACACCCCTGGCAAGGGGGCCTACATCCCCCTCTGCATCTTCTGCTGCTTCCCCATCTGGTTCTACGACTTCTTCATTAGTAAGATGCTGAGTGCTGGCTCTGTTCCAAGGGAGCTGAGAACGTCGGGAGATGAAGGCAAGAACCTCTGAGGTGTCCACTGGTGTTTATCTCACTGGATGAGATAGCTGGGAAGAACTCCCTAAGAGACTGCTACTTACTGTGCTTTGTTAAGTTGCATTGACGCTGCCTTGCAAAGAGGGAATCTTTGTGTTGAGAGTAATGTTTGGGAAAAGCAGTGCATAAACATAAATAGAAAGCTATTCCCAGATGGGGCATTTTTGGAGGAATTCCAGTGTTTTCCTGACGTCTTTGTATCCTGCTTTCTGTGTAAGGTACCTCATGAAATTATGTAGTTCCTGTCTGCTTCTAAAGGTATCACCAACACACAGAGATACATAACGTGTTTTTTTAAAGTAAAACCCCTTGAGAGTCAACAACCTTAAATCTTGTAAGAAGTTAAATATATTCCTATTGTTGAAGAGACTTAGAACTGTGTAATGCGGCTTCAGCCTAATATGTTTGGTGTTTTGGTTCTGTTGCTGTTGAACCTGAGAAATGATTGTCCTTTTCCCCCCAAGTTCCGTGACGTATAGTTTTAAAGTTTATAATGTGTTCTCTTTGCTAGACTAAGCAACGTAAATTAGTTGGGGGCTGGGGGAAATGAATGCAAACAGAGCAAGATCTTTATGGAGAGCTAAACAATTTCCTTCCTACAGTAATAGAAATGGTCACAGTGAGTGTATCAGCTGCTAATTTGATCTGTGTGGGTCATTCTGTGCATTGCCTGTATATGCCTGTGCTTATGTAATTGTTACTAAACTCTGATGTCACCTCTGCTTTTTGTACAATTCCTTACTCAAGTCTGGGTTTACACAGCTCATGTTTTCGCCCATTTCTCTTGATACCTTCTTGTGTCTGCCTCTACTTTGTGGGGAGGTTGTGCTCACCCATCTAAGATCAGTCAGTCTTCATGTGGCTTTGCTGGAGTCCAGTGTCCAGCTTCTGATAGACTTGGGGTCACTGCCCTTCCCTAATTTCATTCCAGGAGCACCAGCTGCCCTCCCTGGTGTCCTATACCATAAACCCCTCGCCAGTGCAGCTCACCTGTATTTTTCCTGCCTTACTGTGTTTTTGCATTGTCTGTCACATTGCTGGGCTTGGAAAGGCTGTGATATTTTGAAAGAAATCTTCATCCCCCTGAGTCCCACAGTTTGGCCATGTGTTCTGTCTTTTACAAGATGCATTTCTTTTCCAATGATGAAAAATTAAAAGTGATCACATTCTGGGCTTAAAAGCGTGCCTACATTTATTCCTTTCCTTTCTGAGCAACTTCTAACTCTTCTGTCATAATCCTGCTGCTGTGATGTGCTCTTGCACCCAGCTGGCCAAAACCAGTGTTTAATTTGCAGCTATGGTATTTATTCCATCTCTGTCCTATGTCTGTTACATCAATGCAAGACTCCTGTAAATGCACCGAGGATGCTCAGAGGGCTTGGGCCATCATTTGAATCTGTGCTCCAGTGGGGGAATCCTCCCATCTGTATGTGTTGTCACAATTGCTGCTTTTGCTACTGAGGTTTATCACCTGCTGGGTTTATATCAGTGCCCTGATTGCAGACTTTTGCTTTCCTTTGAGGAAGTGTGCTCAATGTTTTGAACTCAGGAAATCTAAGACTATTTCTCTCTCTCTTTCTCTCTCCCCCAGTTTTTCCTTTATCTATTTCCCTAATTTTTTATGTGTCAGCAAAAATGTGTAATAAAAACATACAATATTTAGTAACCAGATGGTTGTGACTCGTTTCATCTCACCTTTTCTGCTTTTTGGGGCTCAGTGCTGCATGCCCTCCCTTGTTCCCATAGCAGGAGAGCACTGAGGAGGAGGGGGGTGAGGGGCTTTTCCAGGGAAAAGGGACAAAGATGGCAGCTGATGCCCCGTTTTGGGCAGGATGTGATCCTAACTGGTTCAAAGGCAGCTTGTGAGCTGGAAGCAGAGATGAGTGTGAGCTGGGGCTGTGCTGGGTGGCAGCCCGTGATTCTGGCTGCCTTCATGGTGAGGGAAGGTGCTGCCAGGGAGCTTATCTCGATCTCCATCGTGGATGGAGGTGGCTGTTTTTCCCTTCCCACCCAATTTGGGTGTAAATTCTGTGGGCTGGAATTTTGCCCTGAGGCACATTATACATCGTACAACCAAAATTTGTCTTAGCAGTCAGTTAGCTGCTTTGCCTAGCAATCTCCATAACAATCTTTAATTGTTGCTTTGCTATTTGGCTGTGGTTATAAAATGTAATTTTTTTTTCTCCCTTTGACTTTCCTAATAGGAATATTATCTTGTACATTGCAGACATACTAAATTAGGCATTTACTTGGAAGTTTTGACTTCATTTTATTTTTTTAAACTTTTATTTCCCATGAAATTTCTCTTCTAAATAGTAATTTTATGTTTCTTCACCTAACTATGAAGATATTTTAGCAAGCCTCTAATAATTGTGATATCAAAGATTGTTATTGTTTTGTCCCTACAGGGATCTTACTTTGTGTTTTAAAGATAATTCTGTTGTAACATATTATTGAATTATGTGTCACTTAATGGGCTGTAGTATTAGAAGGAAATTTCTTTTGCTAATGGCTTGCATTGCAAATAATCCCAACTGTGAGAGTGGCAGAACTGCAGAATAAATCGTGGGAGTTTGTGGCCAACCAGCCCACGTGGATGTTAGTGCTGACATGGGCTCATGCTCTCAAGGACAAGTGTCTGGGTGTTATGGTCCTTTGCTTACCATAGAGGCTGATCTGATACAAAGATATTTGGGGAGTGGGAAGAGGATGTTTTGTTCTAGCAGTGGAAAATGTATTAAAAACCCTGAACTAATTATTGTGATTTGGGCCTATTTTCAAAGATAAAAAATTTTTAACAAAATGCACGTGGTGTGAGGAAAAGCATCTGAGAAACTGAAGAAATCAGCGGTGGCCCTAAAAAAGGCTAATAAATAGTAGTCTAAAACATCACTTAATGCCCCACAGCGATCAAGTGAGTATATACTGCCAACACATGTATGTAGTGTAAAAGGGGTTTTAAACTGCAGAAATCATGATTAAAGAGCAGGTTTTATACACATCCTCCTGATCCAGGCTCTGAAATGCAGGCTGTGACCAAGAGGATAAAGGCTGTTGGATGCTTTTTACAAAGGAATTCCCTGGCTGGGGTCCTGGGGGTCCCGCTCTCCTGCTCTGCATTCATTGCTCTGGCTGCCACATTCTTCTTCATGTGAGGAATTATTTGAAGGTATGCAGCTTTGGGGAGACAGAAGGTGAGTTATAAAGCAATTTGTTTTTATAACTTTTTTTGTTCTGGCTCTGTTTCCCCTCTTTATGGGCCCCCTTTATGGTGACAACCCTGCCTGATGTGTGCCTGCACCATTGCAGGCTGGGGAAGAGGGGTAAAATATTGTGCATTTTTGTGGTTGTGTCACTGACTGGCCGTGGTGGGGAAGTTTTGGTGGCAACTTGCCAAAGGACCAACTCTGCATTTCATGGCATTTTATGTGGGGGACTGCCCTGTGGCTGGAGGTAAGGAAAAGGGCTAAGAAAGCTTAAAGTGTGCTCAAATGAGAGCTCTGACAGGTGGGTTGGTTTGGATAAAAGAGGTGCTGTAGGAGAATGGGGAGCTCCCGGTCGCTGAGTGTTATGGACTCATGCAGGGACAAGGATTAATCCTAAAACTGCTTTCAAGCTCTGTAGGAGGTTGGGCAGACCCATTTTTCACCAGCAAGGGCCAAAACCAGCAATGGGGAGAAAGGTAATAGTCACTTTGTCTGATTTAATGAGCGTGAACAGAAATGTAATTATTTCTGAACTGAAGTATTTCAGATTTTGCCAGTTTGAGTCCCTGCTATCTTCAGAAGAGAGGGAATAACCTCCATGTTCCTCTGGCACGTGTGAGGGGTTGTTTTGTTTATAGTTGCGTATGAAAAGTTGTTAGAATTTTTGTAAGTATTCTTTGTATCAAGGGAATGCTGCCGGGTAACTTTCAGGTCTCAGTGATGTCAAAACATGCTGGTTTCGCAGTAAATTTGCTTACCTGGGCACAGCACTGCAGAGGTACAACCGAAATGGGTCACATTTCATTTGTTTGAAGCCAAGAGTCCACATGTAGCCATCAGCACCCATCTGGGCACCAATCGTATTTGCAGCGTGTTTGGGACAAATGTGTGAGTTTGGACTGTTTTCCTAAAGAGACTGGTTCTGGGATCTTTTCTGGGTCACAGTGTTGTCTGTTTTGCCCTGTTTGTCTGTGTTTTGAAAGACATCTGGATTCCTAAAATGGTGCAACCCCGGAGGGCATTGTGCATCAGAGAGTCATATTTCTAGGAACGCTCCGAGAAATTAATTTGAAATCCAGTTTGTGCAGGCTTCAAAGAAAAAGCGTTCAAACAAAATATCTTGGCGCTTGCGAGGAAATTGGGTGGGGAATTTTTTTTTTTCTCCCAAAAGTCTGAGGAGACATAAACGGAAAGTATTGCCACTGCCAGGAAACGCTGTATCCTGGGGTGCGATCATTCCTGACAGAATTTTCCAGCTGGTGCAGGGCTCCCTGGAATGCAGACACCATCCCAGGCAGGATTTCAATAGCCAATGCTTTTGTCAGTCAAGCTGAACATCGGAGCTGTTGCTGATCAATTATAGATGTATTCTGGCAACCTTGAGGCAGTGGGCTCTCACCATGGTAGGAGAGGTAATTGCTTTTACTTTTAAAGCATGACCAAACCATAAATCAAGAATCACTGACATCTCATGAGAGGAGGCGAGTTTTAAATCCCTTTAATAGGATAAATGGGTTTTAAGCATGTTGCATAGGTCATTGTAACCTAAGCTAGTGAATCTGACTTTAACAACCTGTATGAAAGCAATTACAGTGATATAAACAGTCTCCACAGGTTTAATGCCCGGAATATGTAGGTTAAATGATCCAAGTTTATATCCCTGTTCATGTTGTTGCCTGTAGCTTTGGAAAGAGCACTGAACAAGCTGGAAACTAATCCTGGGAGCTAAGAATTTGGATCTCAGCATCTGCCATGTGTAAGAAAAGGGAGGACAGTTCAGTGGTCAAAGGGGTGGCTCTCCAATCGTGGTGGAGCCAGCGTGGCCTTTGCTACCAGTCTGCTAAATCAGGAGAGCTCTGGGAGATGCAGAGTGTGTCGCTCTTTCCACAGAGCCTTTCAGAAGTGACCTGTTGATTAGATGTCTTTCTTCCATGAATTGTACATTCTGGCCGTGTTTCCCTGACTTGGGACTTTTCCCTTGTGGTACTGAAGGACACGTTTCAAAATAAGAGCCAGAATATGGAGCAAAGATCAAGGAGTGCGAGGATCAAAGCTAGAAAACAAAATGACAGCACTGGTATAAAGGGAGGGAAGGCTATAAAGGGAAGGAAGGAAGCAAGAAGGATGATCCTCAGGAAATGGATTTGGGCAGGTTCAGCTCCAGTGGCATGTCACACTCTGGGTCAGGTTGACCTACCGACTGTCTTCCAGCACCTCCTTCAAGACCTGACTTTTAAAAGTGTCATTTAAGAGGCTGTGATCTGAGATAAATTAACTTACTTTGAAGTCTTACATTACTTGGTCTTGTAGCATCCCATCCCATGAAGAAACAGGACATGGGGTGTTGTGGTGAGGACAGGGGTGCATGCTCCAAGCTTGACCTGTGTTGGGTGGTAACGGGAGACACAAGTCTTGTATTTCCACATCCCTGTGAAAGGGGAGGTGTTGCTGAAGCACTGCACTCCCACAATCAGCCCACACAAGCCTGGCAGCGCTGATTTCTTTGCTCTCTTTCTTTGGGGGAAAGAATATCACATTGTACTTGGTTTCGTAATGGAAAAAGGGAAATTACTGGCCCTTAGCCATAGTAATCTACATATCAGCAATCTGTGAGAGAAGGCAGTGCTGTCTGTCTGGGCTTCCTGTGGGCTTGCACTGTCAGCAGCCAGCGCCGACGCTGATCCACCGGCGCGTGTGGACATCTCTGGTGTGTGCAAAGCTCAGTGAGCAAAGCACTCAGGATGAAGATGGTGTGTCTGAGAATGGCCCGAGGGTGATTTATTCCCCTGCTGTGTGGGCAAGCCCTACCTTTTCAGACAAAGGGTTAGGAATCGGTGTTATGGCTTCTGTGTATCTCAGAAAGCATCTTTTTGCCTTTACTTTCTCAGATAATTCACAGAATCACAGAATGGTTTGGGTCAGAAAGGACCTTTAAAGCTCATCTCATTCCACCCACTGCCATGAGCGGGGACAGCTTCCACTAGACCAGGTTACTCAGAGCCCCATCCAACGTGGCTTCCAGGAATCCACAACTTCTCTGGACAAACTGCTCCGTTCACTGCCTGAAGAACAAAATCCTAAAGGACTAATTTAATTAAAAGGATGAACTGGGGAAAGCAGAGCAAACAGTCTTAATTAACAGTGTTCTAATGTATATACAGCAATGTAATCGTGTTGTGTGCTTGGCATAGATGAATTAAGGGAATTATAGGCTTTAAAAACGTAGCATTTTTGAAAATGTTTTATCATGTAGAAATGTGTTAGAAGTTCATGATGGGAGTTGGCTGTTTCATAGTGTGCTTTGAAATGCATGTTCATGCAATAATATAGTGTGGTTTACATCCCTTTTCCCCAAGTGTTGCCTCTGTGGTTGCAAACGTGTTGCCTTAGAGCAGGAAGCACTGCTCTTAATGGTTAAAAAACCCCAACCAACCAAAACCCCACAAAAACATCCCCAAAACAGGATCCACTCACCAGCATTGACACAAAACCATGACTTGGGGCCATGCCATTGCTCCCTCTGCCTTTTGCAAGTGTTCTTAAGGACAGGAGAAGGCTAACAGTAATATTAAAGAAGGACTGATGTTAAAAACAAGAAGATAAATGATTCTGCTCAGCCTACTGGTTTAACATATGGTGTGGAGAAGCAAATGGGACCTGGTGACAGACCCACGTGCACAGTAATGGATGGTTGTGTTCAAGGGGAGCAGCACAACAGCCCAGCTCCACTGGAGTCATTTGGGCACCAGAGAGGAAAGGGTGCCTTAGCTTGAATAAGGGCAACGTGATGGATGTGCCACACATCAGTTAGAGCTTAAAGCTGAAATCTGTCAGGGTGGTTTTGTGCAAAGGAGATACAGGAACTCCTGGCCTGGGAGAGGTTGTGTCCCTGCTGGTGCTGAGGTGCACAGGTAGTGGCTGACTGAAGTGGATTTTTTGTTTTTGTTTGTGTTGTTAGTTGGTTTAAAGCCTCTTTGAAAGCATTGTTAAACATCACAGACTCCTTCTGTGAGGAAGGAAGGAATTTAGGCTTTCACCCTAACGCCATCTGAGACTTTTAACTGTAGGATGCGATGTTTGCACCCCATTGTCTGTCTTTCAGGGGATAAATGACTGAAGATGCAAATCTTTGTGGCTGAAAGGAAAAGCTTAGGGTTTCCTGACTCTGTGAGCTGAGAGGCAGCCCTTGAAACCTTTTGCATACCTTACTCCAAAAAAATATCCAGTGCCCACAGAAAATAGTCCCAACCATTTTGAGGGAATTGGCTTAGAAGAACCCAGTTTCTCTGAAGGGGTTAATCTTCCCCACAGAGTTTGCACAACCTCCTGGTTGTGGGAGTGTACTGAGTGTAGGAGCCTACACTGAGGGTAGGCACTGCTTTTGGTTGTCTCTGTTTCTCCATAGTGCTTGCTGAGCCCGCAGGACGCTCTGTTCTGGCCGTGCGTGTGTCTGGGTGAGGTGGGGAATCAGGGCTGATGAAACAGGGTTTGCCTGTGCTTGCCCATCTGTTAAGGTCTGATGGTCTCGTGTTACTGAGATCACTTTGCCACCGCGGACCTGGTTCCCCAAAGCTGCTGCTTGGTCTTGATTTGGGCTGGTCTTGAAGAATCTATGCGCCCATGCTGCTCGGTGTGCAGCTGTACATCTTGTGGAAGCAGGATTGCAATGGATAATGTGGAGGGACAGCCGCTGTGAGGCTGATCCTGGCTTCATCACAGCCTGGGGCAGCACTGAGTGGCCTGGCAGGACCCTGCCTGGATGTGTGACACATCTTCACAGGCCTTTCTCTTTCCAGAGTGACATCAGTGCTCTTTGCCCACGCAGGACAGCACTTGCACATCAGAGCTGTGTTAGAGCTGCCTCCATCTGAGTGTATTTGTTGCTAGGAGCGGAGTCACTTGAATGGAGACAAATGTTGGCTTTCCTTTGGGGAATGGGCAGTTATTTTACATCCATCAGTTTGTTCCTGGCACACATAGCTTGGCAGGAATGCTGCCAGAGCACCAGTGATGCCTGCAGGATGGCCAGGGCAGCATCCCATGCATGCTGCTATTGCAGGAGGCCCTGGAGAGAAAGCAAATGCTTCCACAGAGAAAGGGAAGCTCTTCAGGCTTGGTTTCCTTAACCTTTTGAAGCCCTGTTGTAGCTTGGGTTGTTCCTGGTTCTTAATGGATGTTTCTACATCTAACAAATTCCTGGTGCAGTAATTAGTTTTTCAATACTGAAGCATTTAAGTGTCTTAATTTTTACACTAATGAGCTGGGATTCCCCACGGGTTGTCTCACAAGCTGTTTCAGCATCACAGAATTTCTCTGTGCCAAACATCACTGGTATCTTTGGGGAAGCAGGAGTTTCTGTGACCCCTCCGTGCCATTAAGCTGGTTGCTCTCTGCCTGTGTCAAGGGTGACTTTGACAATCCAGTTTCCTCTAGGCAGCAGAACTGCTCACTCATCTTTCCTGTGAGCAGCTTTCTACCCACTTCTAACCTCAACCAGCTGAAGCTCCTCTTTCTCCTCAAGCTGATTTATTCAGAAGCTTCAGTGTGACTTGGGACCAGCACTAAAGTGGAAAGTAGGTGTTGCTGGGGCACAACCCATCTCTTGCATGCAGTATTTGGAGGAATGTTGCTGGCACCTCTGTGCCAGTGCTCACAGGGACCTGTTGGGGTAGGATTCATTGGTAAAATCCCCCTTTCCCTAAAATCCAGACAGCAGAACATGCTGCTGCCTGCTTGGCTGCAGCCACTCCGAGAACTGCTCAGACAGCAATCAGAGGCTGCATCTCTCTGCCAGCATATTAACGAGACAGTTTACTGTGCTTTGCTAAATATTTACAGCATATTTACACCTGAATTTTAGCAACAAATCTTCTTACCCACGGAGATGCTTTGGGCTGTGAGAAATGATGAAACATACTTCATATTATGAAAAAAATAATCCCAAGAATCCCTAAAAGTCACGCCAACAAACACGGCTCCTCTGCTGTTGAGCTGTGGTCTCCTTAACTCCAATAATGTAACTTTTGTAAGATTTAACAGGGAGACAAGCAGATGATTTAGCTGTTTTTCTGTGGTAGATGAAGAGGAAAACCAGAGTGGAGTGGAGTGGAGGTACCACCTGGAGGATTTGAAGGAAAGCAGGGATTTCCATGGCTGAGCTGCCTCTGCTGAGCCGGGTGTTTTGAGGATGTGTCATTTTGATGTGTGCTGCCAAGAGGGACAGGTGGAACGGCGCCTGTCTCCGAATGACAGAGGTGAAAACGATAAGAAGCAAGGCAATGGTGTGTTGTGAGGTGCCATCAGGAGCAGGTAATGAGGCATCCCGAGCTGGAAATTCAGAGTTGGCTGCAGGACATCTCCCATCAAACCTAACGCTGCCTTCCCGAGGTGTCAGGATATGGCCTTGGTCTGCTGAGCACAACCCATGGAGGCAGGGGGGTACCAAAGGCTGCTCTTGGTAATACTGCACTGCACCCAGCCCAGACTGGTTCTTACTGGTGCAGTAACCCTGCAGCTCTAGAAAACAGAGGAAGGACTCTGGATTTGGCAGCTTTGAGATCACATATTATGTAGAAAGTTTTTGCTGCTTTTATTAAAATATCGTTGCACTCACATACATTTTTGGGACTGAACACGTGGCCAGCTGCTGGTGTTACAGTGCTGGACCTGCAGCAGGTAATCCTCGCTGTTTGCAATGAACAAGTCTGGGCTACTTTTTCTTATTTAAAAAAATATGTTTTTTCACTGCATGAACATAAACTTAGTGATAAAAGAGTGGGAGCCAATCCGAATTGCCTAAGGAGGCAGTTTGCAATGAGGAGCACAGTACACACTGTCCCAGCCTCGAGCCTTGATTACTTTGAACAGCAACTAACTGCAAATTTTCTTCCCAGGTTAAGGAAAGAGAAGTGCCAACCATTTAAGCTCCTTGCAGACACACAATGTCCCCTTCTTTAGCTAAATGCACTGAACTGAGGTATCTGGTATTCTCATCCTGAGTAAATGCTTACTGCCAGGAATATGTAGAGTGAGGTTCACAGGATGTTCTCATTAAAATCTAGATCCTTGTAAACCACAAAAGCCAAAAGGGGAAAAAATACAGGGCTTAAATGTACAAATGAAATAATATTTCATGCATAATTAAGAAGAAATTGTGAAATCTTCCCAGGCATGGGAAGCAGTGCAGTTTGATGCAGATGCAGCTGGCTGTCCAGAGCCTTGCCAGGGCTCCCCGCTTGTTGATCCTAAGCAAAAAGCATTTCAAGGGGAGGAAGCCAAGCCCCAGTACCAGCAGTGTTTTCTTGTGGTCATCTATGTTGAATCAGAAAGCACGAAAGGTTTTTGAAGCCCATCAGCCCCTTACCAGGATTTCAGTCTTTGTTCATAATGTCTGAATAAGTAACACAGGCAGGAATTAAACAAAACCAAAACAAAGCATGAAGCAATGAGAAAAACTGTCTCATCTTACTGCACTAAGGTTGAACTGGAGAGAGCTGTCTCTCTCTCACCCATCCTTTCCTGACAGCGGGCTCTATTTCTTTCTTTGTGCCCATGATGCCCCTCAGGCTGTATCTGGTAGAGGTCCCCACCAGATAGCATTAATTAAAGTGCACCTCTCCCTCCAGAGCCCTTACACCCCTCTCTTGGCTCCATTCAGGCAGATTCAATTTTTCACCTTGAAACTTCTTTTTCTTCTTCCTAATCTATGTCACTGCCTGGCCATGCTTCTTAATTAGATGAGTTTTATTCTTTTAAATCTTATCCAGAAATACAGTTTCATCAATTCTGCAAAAGTTCAGAGAAATATGAATGACAGCCTCTTACTATTCCATGATTTCACAGCAGCTGCCACCAAGGGCTTGTGCAATGATGGAGTTTATGAAGCCAGGAGGGAAAGCTGTTCTGCAGTTAAACAGGAGATGCTGTAGTTGTGTCACAATCTGCCATCTGTCATGAAAATACAGCTGAAAAGGCAGAAAGGGTGGAACTTAGAGCATGAGTGCATCCTTGCAGCACCTGGTGTCCTCTTTGTCCTGCAGAAAAACTCCTTGGCCTCAGTGAGGTGAAGCTGTGGTTGGCCAGCAGCGGTGGGTGTCCGTGACAATGGCCATGGGTGGTCAGCCAGGGGTGTTGGCCATCTGGGTGCTGAGGAATCCCGTGGGCTCTTCCTGAAGCTACTGCCCATGGCAGCAGGAGAGGCTCAGCCTTCCTTTGCCCAGCTGGGCATGATCCTGCCACGGATCAGGTGGGCTGGGTGTGAAGGGAAAGCTGGAGAGAGCACCAAGGTAACCCTGTCAGACAGAGTAACTCCTGCTTAGCCACTGGTGTGAGGAAGTGTCTTGGATTTCAGAGCAAAGTCATCTTTGCTTTGTCTCATGCAGAGACCCTCAGCTGGATCAGGGGTGTAAATTTTGGGTGTCAATAGACACTCCTGAAACAACTGCTTAGAAAAAACACACAGGAAAGCTCCTGGAAGTGCTGGCAGTCTCCTGTGTCTCCTGTCCTGGATGTGAGATTCAGAAAAGTGAGTGTCAGCCCCAGTGTTTCCCCTGCAAGGTGTCGGGTGTGGGATTTGTTTCCTTCCTGGGGTTTCTGGGGAGCTGAGCATGCCACAGACACTGAGGCTTCGGGATGTGCCCTGTTTGTACCGGGACACACTGGGCTCTTTGCGCCTGATCTTTGGAAGTGGGCCTCTAATTAAATTTAAGATCCAATTATTTTAAAGGCCTCTGCATGCCAAAATTTGGGTATATGTTAATGTGACTTGGGAGCCTGCCGTTCAGCCCTTCAGCACAGCCAGTGCCCTCCATGAGCTCCTGCCCATGAGTCCCATGGGTGCTGATCTGCACCTCCAGGCAAGTGGCTGCCTCTAAACATTTGTCTGTACAAGACATCCCCGAGCTCACTCAGCACACCTGTCATGGAAGATGGAACTGGGTGTCTCTCTCCAAAGTCCCGTGTAATGTCCCCACCACCAGACTGTTCTCACCCCCAGCACAGCTGGTTTTTTTTTAGCAGTCAGATTTGCCGTTTTCAAGCATGAAGCCAGAAGGAAGCTGGATAATGCAGTTAATTTAAATGGACTATTTCTCTTAGAAAATCCTCTGCTAATTCCTGCTGTTTTCCAAGCGGCTAAAAAATTTAAGAAGACAATAATATATGTCACTGTAGACAAGTAAAATAGCACAATTAATCGCGTTTTAATTTTTTTAACCTCTTTTGTCTTGCAAGCTTGGGAGAAGGTTGAAAACTAAGATGTTAAAGAGAATAATTAAGAATAATAAGAGGTAGGATTTGCATCAGAACAGTTTTACTGTGAGATATATCAATTTTACAGTGGGATAAATCAAACATCTGCATGTAGGAACATGCAGACCATTTACTTTTTGCTTGTCTAGGCTCATCTTGAGCCTGTGTTGTCTCCCTGAGCCTTCACCTCCTGGTACAGCACTGTGTCAGTACCTGTCTTTTGTACAAGCCAGCTCCAGCTGGCATGTGCAGGGAAAAGGAAAATATTGTTTCACCTGGCTTCCCCAGTAAATCTGTCTCCTCGATGTGACTGGAAATCTGATGATGCACTTCAATTATTCAGCTAATTGGGAGATGAGTTAATTTTTGTGTCAAGCTGTGCAAATGAGTCAATGGGTTTAGAATCCTGCCAGCCCAAATCCAGTCTTTTTGACATGCCTCTGAAAGCCTGCTCCTTTTAATGCTTTCCTCTACACTAAAAGAGAGGTTAATATTATTTATTCTTTCCAGAAAGAAAAAAAAAAACAGTATCAAGTGTTTTGAAAGCTGTGACCTGGAGGCTTTAATTGTGCTGTGCAGTCAAGGGCAAGGCTTGTATTCAAAATTGCAGAGACAGACAACAACCTGGATCAACATAATAAAAGTTATTCAGCAGAAAGAGAAAAAAAACTACACCAAAACCCTGGAGATTAAATATTTACTGGTAAGTGCAGTGAAAAAGGTATAAAGAGATGGTTGTGTTCAGAGTTTTAAGGACCAAATTACCTTCCCAGCAAAAGGGCTGCTAAGTGAGGTTTCCATCCCACCAGCAGCTGCTTCCTGCTGACGTCGGTGGCTTTTCTGTGAAATAACGGGGCAATTATGCCTTGTTGACCTCAAAAGTGTTTGTAGGCAACAAGAGGAGAAGCACCAGTTGGTCAGGGCACACTGGCACAGCAGCAGAGCATCACCCATCAGCAGGAGCTCCAGACCGCCTCTGGGACAGGAAAGACGAACTTTAGTTTGTTATGGTTTCTCTTGCAAATAATGCCCCAGGCTGCTGTGACTCTGGCTGTTGAAACATGTTCAGTCCCACACAAGAGCTTTGACTCTTGCAAAATGAGTGAGTGGGTCCTCAGGCTGAACAGGGGAGATGGAGGCAGTTGAAGTCCCTGTGCCGAGGAGCCGCGTGCTGCCCAATCTGCCTTTTCCATCTGCAAAGGGCAGCCTAATGTGGGAGCACTGCAGCAGCGCAGATGGGCTGAGCTGCAGAAGGTAACAGAGCACTTCCCCAAATTTTCCCTCCAGTGCCTGAGCTTCTGAGGCTAATGAAGCTTTAAGGGATAATGTGAATGGCTGCATAAATTGATATCCTTTGCTAATTGCATCAGCATTTTGCTTTGATGAAATTCTAGTATAAGGTGCCAAGAAACTAATAACATACAACATCAATAGCTATTTTACAAAAAACAAAAGTCGATGATTGATTGATTGAACATCTGATGATTCATGGGGCTGTGAGCCAGGTCACCAGGAAAGGTTTTTAAAAGTTCATTGGAGAAGTATTTCAACATGGTAAAGGATCATCCCTTTAAAAAAATCAACCCCCAAACATTGTCAGAACATGATTCAGGCTACTAAGAGGAAGGTCACCTTGTTCTGCTCGCTGAGATGAGACTTACCACCACCCACAAGCTGCATCAATCCTCTCTTGCTTTTCCCCCTCTTTGACCTCCAGCCAGTCATCTTGTCCCAGTTGCAGGAAATCAGGTGGCCAGAAACACTGCTGAAGGTCTTCAGAGCCAAATTGCTCCCAGGCCAGGGCTGCTGTGAATACCTCACCAGCATTTTTGTGGCCAAATTGGATAGAGGCACATTGACTCTTTTTAGCTCGGGGTCTGACAGAAGGAAAAGCCCTGGTATTCTTGCTCGGCGCTGCCTCTGCGTCAGATGGTTGATAGCAAACAAATTGTTATTACCTGGCAGTTGGTTGGAAAGAGAAACTCATTCACTCGAGTTTTTTAAGGACGTAAAAAAGCTCATTGAAGTGGTGCCATTCCCAGAGAGCCGGGGGCTGCATCCTGCATGGCTGTGACCTCCTTTGCTGCTCCCTGCCAGCTTGTTTACCCTTATTTCAGACACTTCTCCCTTGACCTTGTGGCAGCCTCCTCTTACCGCTGCGGTGTTGACAAATGCATTTCATATCTCCAACTTCTGAGCTCCAGTGAGACCCCTCCCCATCACCACTGTGCGAGCCAGAGGTGTTTGCACAGGCAGCAGGGTCACACAGGGTGACAACAGTGGCACCAAAGCCAAGAGCTGATTTTGCTGTCCCGCTGAAGGCAAGGATTCGATGCCCTTATTTTCTTAGGAGTAATTTTTAATTTGGAAGCTGTTTGTGATGGCTGTGAGGAAGTGGCTGGCTGTCCACTGGTGTGGGAGGAGGGTGCTTGCCCAGCCAGCAGTTCAGGAACAAAACCAAACATCCTGGCAGATCCTGGGAACACGTAACTCCTGTAAACCATGTACAAAAGCACTGCTGCTTCCTGAAGATATATAAAGTTTGAATGAGAAGAGAGGAGAGATGAGCCCAAAGGTGCACGGTCACGGGATGGTGTTTTGGGGATGGGCACATACCCACCTCCTCGTGAGATCCAAGGGTTAAAACACATGTCAGCTCTTGAGAAAAATCCATCCAAGTTGCATAAAAGCATTGCTCATTTCCAAATGAAGGAAGAATTGAAGAATTCCACTGAAACCACCTAGGTCATCCACCAGGATTTCCTCACCCTTCAGCTCCTGGCTCCTCTGTTTCACCTGCATGACTTTTATTCCCAAGTACTCCTTTTTTCATTGGCACCAAGCATGTTACTGGAAAGCCTTATTGAATGATACATAAATGTCTACAGGAAAATACATTGCTAAAGAGGTTTCTGCAAGCAAATAATTTCAAGCCAATCTAATTTATTTCTAAGATGGAGCTGCAGAATGCATTGATACGTCTTTATCCTCACAGGACTTTTGATGTTGTGCCTGTGCCATTCCTTTAAGCCAGTGGAGGAAATACAGGCTAAAAAAAATTTGCAACAAAGTGGGTGTATTAAAACGGGAAGGATGAGAGGACTGTTTACAAAGAGAAGCAGGAAAGGGTCTGAGCTCTGCAGTGGTTTAAAGGCAGGGGGTAGGATCCCATCTACTCTTGCCATCCCACATCCTGCACCCGTGGAACCCTCATGATCTCAGCTCTGCATCCCTGAAAGCCATCCAGGGAAAACTTACAGATGTTTTGTCCAGTTGCTCAGGCCGATTGTACTGGATGAAGTCAGTTCTTGCTTGCATAAAGGATAAAGTGATTAAACTAAGGATAAGATGATTAAGTGTATTTGAAGTTTCTGTGGTCATGGGCAGCAGTGTCTAAGAATTGCTATTAAGTCCTGCCAACATGAAGAATTTTCTCTTGTTTAATCTGATTCCACTTTTCACATTAATTTAGCTAAATGAATGCAAGTCACGGTGTATTGAGAGAGTGGTTTATTTTAATTAATCTTAAACCAGTTCCAGGTCAAATGCAATAACTAGGAATAAGTCACTAAAACTGATATAAGTGTGTCTGTATAGGGATTTCCCTGTTTAATTAAATGGGGATTAAGTCATGCTTTTATTTAAAATGGTGCAACTTCCACGTGCAAAGGTTTGGATCAGTTAAGCAACTTTAAAAATTTAACTCTAAAAAGTTACGAATTAATAAAATAATCAGAGAAGTCAGCAGGAAAAGCATATGAGAGAGATCCAGGACATTATTTTCACTATTCAGTTGGTTTAGTCACTGGGTTTCCCTGTCCCTGTTGGCACTGTAGAGCTGCACGAGGTAGGTGTGAAGCAGCTGAAATCTGGTCTTCAGCTCCTCCTTTCCTCCACATTCCAGAAACACAATGAATTTCTCTTGTTTTTTAAACAGTGTGATGAAAGCAGTGGCACTGCAGGCACTTGGATTTGGTCCAGCTGGGGGGATGACACCGAGGTAAGTGTGGAACACTCATGGACCATTTGCTAGTTCAGGACAGGTGCTTTGTGCCACAAGGGTGCAATTCCCAAATGAGCTGATCCCAGACCTTGTTCCCCCACAGCCAATTATACAGCTCTTATCAATTTTATGCTTTGTTGGGTTTTTTTAAACCAACCCAAAGGAAGTGTGTATGTATGGAAGATAATTGCTAACAGCACCATTCATAACTCTTCCTCTGCTTCCAGTTTATGCCTCAACACTTGATGTTACCCATTATGCAGAGATCAATGTGTCAAAATGAGGCAGATTTATAGTGAAGATAATTCTGCTTCTGAGTTTGAAAAAAAGAGTGTGATATTTTCACTGAGTTAATCAAAGGAATTCAAAGGGGGTTTAAATCTTTCAATTTTCCATGGCTCATGGAGAAGATGAAAAGTGTTTGACCTCTAGTAAACCAACGGAATTCATATGGTGGCTCTGTAGATAAATAAAATGTCCACCCAGACAGAATATTGATTACTTAGGTGCTATTTGCTGAATCACAAATAGGACCATCAAATGCAACCGGAAGAAAGTATCATAAAATACATCAGGGCATCCCAGGTGCTGGGCTTAATGCAAAGAGACAAGTTAAATGAGTGGTATTAAAGGAACAAGGCTGAGAGGTGGCAAGCTGCAGTGCTCCAGTGCATTTCTCATGGCAGTGGCAGGTCCTCTACACTGGCCAACACTTGCTCTGGCACTTGCTTTAGGGGGCAACTTGTTAGAGGGACTGAGGTTGTCATGGAAAGTTTGGCCTCTAAATGCTCTCATCATGCACCTGGCACTGAGACACGAGGCTTTGGGCCGGGTGATTTACCAGAGAAGGGCTTACCCATCTGTGCCATCTGCAGCTGTAGTTTTTTAAAGTGCTGGTTGTGAATCAGAGCTCACAGACTGCTGAGGTGACCAACTCCAGGGGCTTCTGGTGCCACTGAAGTGTCATTGCTTGGGACAGTGGCCACTCCCACACAGTGGTGGGGTCAACGTACAGGGAGGATCCGTCACCTCTCGTTAGACATTAGGAATGAAAGGACAGGGTTTTTCCACCTCTTAAGAGACCATAGCCCTGGATGGATATACCTGCCTGGTTTAAACAAAAAAATCAACCAAAAGAAAAGGCAAATCTGGGGATTTTGAGTAGTGCCTGAGTTCTGAGCAGAGCCCTTGTGACTCTGACCCTGTGAGGGATTATCACAGGTGGAACCTGTGTCTCTGGGTGGGCAGAGGGTACAGCATCACCTTCCCCACCTGTCAGGGGGATCTTTTCCATGCTGAGCGGGGTGGTGTGGGAAGCAAGAGAATTCTGGAAAATGTGGCATGAAAGACAGAGATACACTTAATTTGCCTTCCTTATGGAAGTGAGCTCTGGCCAGTCCTGCTGGGTTTTACACAGGTTTTACTATCAGAAAAAACTGACCTAGCAGCAGCGTACAAAGGGACAAAGTTACAGATATTCTCATGTGAAAGAAATTAAAATAAGTAACTTGTGCTCTTTTATATTTGTGCAAGAAGTCACCACAAAATGCATAACCTGTTTCACCTTCTTTCTACAGAAAATACAAAACCCTCTATTAATTCCAAGTGTAGCAGCACTGCTGGAAGAAGTGATCATAAACCAAACCTCAGACTAATAATCTGGGTAATAATATTTCTAAGTTGAGATCATTTTGGACTTGTCATCTTTGGCTGAAGTTCCAAGCCAGGCATATTTTCTTTTGTATTAAATATGTTATGTATCATGAGGCAAAAATGAAAATAACCCCGGACTTATTTTATAAAGCTGTCTTCAGACAGTGCTGTAAAAACTGTTTTGTTTGACTTTTCTTGGATGACAGTGGACTTCAGATTGAAAGAATATGTGCTGTAGGAGGCCCAGAATAATCCTTTCAGCAGATGTGGGTATGTCCAGTAATTCTTGCTGTAGGGTATAAACCTCTGGATCTGAGCAGAGAAATGGGATGGATCTGGGTCTGACCAGGGTATGGACACTTTCACTCTGCTATGGAAATCTTGAAGGGAATGTATTCAGAAAGAGACCCCTATTTACAGTAACTGCTGCCTTTTAGGGCTTAGCCAAAGCCAGACAGTCTCCCGGGGATCTGCTGCATTACTGCATGAACTGAGGTCAATACCTCAGCTCCTTCTGAAGGGCTTTTATGTTGCTGGGCTTTGGTGTACGTGAGGGGTGTGGACTTGCACAAACATCTTCTTGCATCCAAAGAAGCAGAACAACAGGACAAGGACGAGCTGGACTGAGAATTTAATGTCCAAAGACGAACAGGCAGGCATATGATGGTTTGTGCCAGTATTTGGCCATGGGGGGAGGATTATGAAAATATCTGTGTTGAAAAACCCCAGCAGTTGAAGACTGTTTTGAAGTTGTTTCTTTTCTTTTTAAGATAAAACCAGATGAATTCAGTATCTAAGTATCTTAGAAGTCAGACCACAGGTTGGAAGTCTTATGGCCACACACCTGAACTTGCACCAGCTCCTTGATGTTAATGAGGGAGAGAATCACCAAAAGCAAGGAGGGGTTTTTAGGCTTTGGTGTGGGCTGTGCTGCCACTGTAGGAGACTTCAGGAGGGACCTGGTAGGATTTGCACACGTGCCTTGCTCTGTGCGTCACGTGTTTGAGCACATTTTTGGGGAGGTTTCCTGCATTTTACACTGGCACAGGTGTGGAAGTTGGGACACTGCAATCAGGCTCCAGTGCTCACTGAGCTGGTGGTGGATTGCCAAAATCCCACCTCTGCCTGGGGCTGATTTCATGGGATTTTGCGGCTGTGAGGTGAGAGATAAAGTGTATCTTCGCGGGGTTAGGAGCACAATATCTAATCTTTATCCTCTGGATTATGAACGGTGTGATTCCAGGTTAATAATTAACAGTGAAGGTTAATGGAAATAAATGTGTCAGCTGCACTGATCTCTTGGGCCCTTTGTTTTCCTATGGCTTCACACATTTTGGGGATGGAGGAATTCCCAGAAGTGGCTTTGCTGATTTGTTTGTATATGGAGCCATTTGGCCCGTCTCATCCCCAAATCTTCCCTTGTCCGCTTTAATGCCCAGGTGGTGCTGCTCTCCCTTATCTGCCTCTTTCCAGGCAGGAATACCAAACAGGGGGGATACCCTTACAGATAACAAGGTTGGATAATTAATCATGGCTCTCACAAGTGCATTAAGGTTTAGCCTGATGCCTAGCTGGAGAAACTCAATTTTTATGATATCAAACCTCCTGCCATCAAGAGACAAAAGTCATATCCCTGTGTACAGATGCTCTATCTTAATCCTCCGAGATGGGATACATAAAAGCAGGAGTCACTTCCCCCTTCTCTGAGCTCTGTGTTCATTGTAACAGGTGGATTATCTTTTATTATTAATGATTACTTATTTTCCTCTTACTTTCTTACGGTCCAGGCTGGGCACAGACTACCAAGGAAGTAAAATCCTGGTGACATCTAGTGGCTGCTGGGGCTTCTCTGAGGCATTAGAGGTGAGAGTGCCTCTGCTCCGGGCGTTTCAGCAGGCTGTGCACACAGCACAGATGGGAACTGGGCCTTTCAAGACCAACAGACTCCCACAACCTGAATTTAGAGACCTTCCCATCTTGCTCAAGGACAATATTGCTGGAATTGCTTTGATTTGTGCAGCAGTCCAAGCAATCCTGTCCCACCTTCCTGGTCATACCCAGCACCTGTAATGCTTTAGAGACACCAAAAATGGGTGACATCACCAAAGCGGCCTTTTGTACCCCAGATCCTGCTTTCCTTTAGAACAGCCCCCGATGTCCCACCACCTGGGTCTCTGTGGGTGATGCTCACCAGCACCCACAGACTGGCTGTGTGCTCAAACATATCACAGGAAGACTGGTTTGCAGATGCCTGGTGAGAGAAATTTGGGCCAATTACAGAAATATTTTGAAAAGCCAATTTGCAAGGAACATAACGTGGCACTATGTGTTAATTAGCAAATCCGAAAGGAAATACTGCGTGAAGCTGGAAGATGTGGGGCGGGTGCTAGAACACAGGCTGGCTTCGTGCCAAGTAAAACTGGTACTTAGACAAGGAACATTGGTGTGATTTGAGTTTGGACACGTAGTTTGGGCAGCCTGCGAGAACGAGCTACTGCTGGTGTGCATCAGCAGTTGTGGAAAGCGTGGCTGAGGAAAGGTTTGAAAGAAACAACTGCAGAAAGGAAGCAACACCTGTGTGCTGGAGGGCTCGTGGCAGCTGTTTCCCCCAGGGCAGGCTCGGGGAAGGGTTACCCTCATTAAGGCTGAGCACAGATGCCAGCTTGGTCTTTTCCCATTGCTCTGTGCCTGGAATGGGGAAACAGGCTTTGATTTCGTGATGAATGAGTGAAATTGTATTTGGGTTCTGCTCGAGCTAATCAGCAGTAATTTCAGAGTGCCTGAGCCAGGGACAGGGCTGGCACGTGCGGCAGCACTGCGTTCCTGCTGGTGTGCTCTCCACGCCTCAGCAGGCAGCCACAGCCCGGTGTGAGCTGGGCTCTGCCTCACCCAGCCAGGACTCCTCAGATTCAAACACGGAATCAGCACACACACGCAAACCCAGTTTCAATGGAATAAAAAACACCAGAGGTGTATGGCCCGGCAGGTCATTCCTTCCCACGCACCATCTGCCTCTGCAGTCCCACATCTCCACACGCTCCCGTGGTCATCCAGCTGGCCTGGCTGTGGGTTGCTGTGGGCAGCTGGGCAGCAGCTTGCATGTGTCCTGCACTATGGGTTGCTGGGGCAGTTTGAAAGCGAGAAATTATAAGGGAAACTGAGGCTTCTGATGGTGCAGTTGACAGGTTTCACCACGGCCAGTCAAGGTGTCCAGCCAGCAGTGGGGGGCAGCCTGTCATGTATAATTCATCAGGAAATGAGAGCTGCAATTATCATGTGTTTGCACAGCAGTACGCCTGTAATTATGAGATATATTTACACCCATTACAGCTCAGTACAGAGAGAAATGAACCCCTTCCCCTTTCCTGCTGGGGTGCTTCCAACCACAGCACGAATCTTCAGCACAGTCAGGGCTCAGACCACCAGCACCCTTCTAGGGGGAAAAAGCAAGCAGCCTTCCTTTTAGCGGGAACCCAGGTTAAAAATGATGATTGGGTACCATCCAGGCAGCAGACAGGCTATGTGGGAATACAAGAACCCTACAAATAAAGAGGCAGAAAGAAAACCCCTGAAGGGAGCAGGCTGCAGAGGTGGGACTGCGGCACATCCACGGCAGCAGGTGGGGCTGGAGAAGCCTTGCCTGCCTTCCCCTGGCTCTGCGCGGCACGGCAGGAGTGGCACCTCCCCACGAGAACTTGTCTCCTTCCTCTGCTGCTCACCGAGCGAGAGCTGAACCCTGTGCAGGTGAGCAGTGCATCGTCCTGCGGCCCCCGTCAGCCTGGGCTGCGCAGAGCGCTTCGGGAAGTGAGATAGATCTGTTGATGGGGATCCTTACTTCACGCAAGGCCACTTGCATAAAGTGCCTGTCAGAGTGAATTAAGGAGGCAAGATCTGACCATGAATAAAGGTTTTAAGACTGGGGATTCACTTTCATTTATAAACACCGAATGTTTTTTGCACTCAAGTCCAATTTTCAAAATGGAGTTGAGAGCAAGGCTCCCTGGAACCTCAGAACTGTCTGCAGGAGCAACTCTACCTGCATTTCTCCTGTAGTCAAAATGTAAGTGAATTAAAATAAATCCAATTATGGCCACGTTTTCTCTGATGGGGCACATCCACACAGGCTCACCATCTGCTTTAACTGTTCTGTGCTATGAATTCATAGCCCTGTATTGTTCAAGTTAGTCTTCTGGGGTATTTTGGGTAAACAAAGATTAAATCTGTTAAAAAATATGATTTACAGTAATGTTTATGTAAGGGTGTTCTACATTACTTCAGTCTTGTTTTGAACTGTTTTCCATGCAATATTAATCTGTTTTTCCAACTGATGAAGTGAAATTCATGCTGACTCTTAATATGCAATCCTTCACTTTGGACGGACAACGGTTTATGCTGGGTTTTGTTGAAAGGGTTCCTGATTGAGTTGAACTTCGTTGAAGTAAGTCAATGACCTGGAGAGACATTCTATGTTTAGGGAGTTGCCCGTGTTTAAATGGAGCTTGAAGTTGTCACACCTGTAATTGACCTGTTTCCATGCATTTTATGTATGCACAATCAGGCTCCAGGTCATCTGTGGCTCTCCAAAATGAGTCAGAAAATGCATGCAGCTCTTTAAGAGGAGCCTGCTATATATATGAAAGCAGATTCAGGATGTTATTTTCATTACTTAGTTGCTTTAGACCTTTGTTTTCTCTGTCCCTCCTTACCTTTTTTACCAGTTACCTCGAGGAAAGGCCTTCCAGTGCTGTTCCTGGCAGAGGAATGCAGTGAGAGCTGGCATGATTTCATGTGCCCACCACGGACACTGGCCCTCAGGACCCTGAGCATGACAAGGGTGAGTGCAAAGCCCACGTGCTGCAACCAACACACCCCAAACCCACTCCTCCTGCCCCAGGTAAACCACCAGTGGCTCTATAGCAGCTTTTTCCCAGGGCTAATGCATCTCCAATTAACAAGGACTTCTGTCTGCTGGGCACTAATCTAACAGAGATGTGGTTGTAATGATGTAACAAGGTTCCAAGTCATGTTGGTAATTGAGATCTGTTAATGGTGACTATAACTTCATTCAAGGCCACTTGCATGAAGTGCCAGTCAGAGTGAATTGAGCAGCATAATCCTAACTTTTGCCTAAATTCAGTGGCAAAACTTTTAATAGTCTCTTTACCTTTGAATTTGTTGCTGTTACTCATCAGAAAAAATGTGTTTGTGTGCTGCTGAGACATGGAGGAGAGTTTCTAAAGAGGGAACTGTGTCTCTTCACCTAATTAACAGTATTGAAAGGAAATTTAGGACTTTTTAGGCAGTGGCTGACACAGAAGCCAAAAGGTGTTTGACATCATGACCAACAGATCTCCTCTGGTGGCTCCACAGAAAAATAAAATGCTTGCCCAGACTCATTACTGCTCATTTAGGCTCTCTTTAATGAATCCTGGATGGCTCATCAAAACTGAGATGGTGTTGATACCAGATGTATCAGAGCAGCCAAGATGTTGGGATTACCAGAGGCAGACAGGCACTGTAATTTGGGTGAAAGTAGCAAGCCAGAAGGTGCCTTTATTTGTGGAATTACCCCCTGCCCAGGCTTGTAGAAGTAGCAGCACCCACGAGCCTTTAAAATCCTGCTGTGCCCAGAGCAGGAGACAAAGTCAGCGTGGGTGAGTTCAAAGGGCAAGAAGTTGCTACAGAAATCTCAATTACCCAGTACACAGCCCCCAGCAGCTCTCCCACCATCCTGACTCCCTGTAATTGCACCACAGAAAATTCATTTTCCTGGCTCTGAAGCTCTCCTGGACATGGCCAGGCTCTGCCACCCATCCCCTGCCACTGCAGGGACGTGGACACTGCCGTGGCCCTTGGTCCTTTCTCCCTGCTCACCAAAAGATGCCAGCAAAGAGCTTTGGTTCCTCGGGCTCAGCTGCCAGCGTTGCACCCCCAGTAACTGATTTTTCTTGAAAGACCTGTTTTTGGCATAATCCCCAGTGGGACTGGAGTGCAGAGTGAAGTCTTATTCTGCTGATCTGGATAATGTCATCAGATGGAGACAAATGATTTTTAAGCAGGCGTTTCCACTAATTTCAGCAGTGGATTTTTTTCCAATTAAAAAAAAAAAAAAAAAAAAAGACTAAATCCCATGTGTGCCCATGCAGGAGTGTGGTCTATAATATTTAAATTGCTGTATCCCAAAGGCTGAGTACAATGGAGAAATCAACAATTCAGGAAATAGGGAGTGTGGATTTGCATTGGCCTTGAAGAAATGTATTCTGTGAAATCTTTTAAGATAAGGGAAAGAGGCAAGATATTTTTATAGAGTTTTCTGAGTTCTAAAACCTGTTGTTTGAACTGAAGTTACAGTAGGAATGGGTTGATGGGATGGAAAAAAGGGAGATGGGAGTGCTTAGATGATGTTGAGGGAACCTGGGCTCTGTCTTTGCAAGAGAAATAAGGTGATTATTAAGGAACAACAACAAAATTTTAAGGGCATTTGGTCATCAAAGCTACAGGGGAATCTGCAGAAGAGCTTTATGGATGTCCCAGCCCCAGTGACCCACAGAGCCAGAGCTGCAGGGCTGCACACACCATTTGCTGCAGGCACACACCAGAGGGATTCAGGAACACACAGAATTAACAGGACTTTGGTGTGTTGAGCACAAACCCGGGTGTGCAGCCACACATGACACATGTACACACATGTGTGTGGGTGTTTGGCTCCCAAGTTGCCTGGTTTTGGCAATATTCACACACCAGGGCCAACAACTGCCCCAAAAAAACTCAGCCAAAGCTGGTTCTCCCCTCCCAGCCCAGGAAAACCTCCGTCGGGATAGCAGCTGGGCAGTTTTCTGATCACTGAAAAATTCTTCAGCAGGATTGTAAAGCAAGCTCTCCAGAGCCCAGGGATCACGGTGGTTCAGCAGGGCTGGAGGCGGAGTAAAATCACAGTGACATCTAGTGATCACTAATGTTTCACAAAGGTGCTACCAGCGGAAACAATAAACAGGTATAAAAAATATAAATCAGCATTTTAAACACATAGCACAAAAAATCAGAAGCCAGGGAAAGAGGTGGGCTACAAGAGAGGGTAGATTATGTGAATCAAAGTGCTGCAGGGCTGACAGAGAGCGAAGTGCCACAGCTGTGGAAGGGCCGGGGGATGATTTCTGCAGGGATCTTTCCTAGGTCTGCATTTCTCCCTGCTTCAGCAGAGTTTGCTGATGGTACTAAATTGCAGCACATTCATATAAAAGAAACTTGACGTTTTGGAGACTGGGAATAGAACTAATAAAATGATGTGCAGCTTTGAAAGTATGAGCTAGTCCCCAGAGAGGGGAAAGCAAAATGAACCCTATTCCATGGCTGGAATATGTGGTGTGGCAGCAGCTCTGCCTCAGTGCCTGGCAGACGCTGAAGGAGAAAGGAAATAAAGAGGGAATGCCAGCTGGGCATCAGAGCTACGATTCAGGTTTGCATCTCGAACCAAAGCAGAGTTTGGGTTTGTGCTTGGCAGCGGTAGGAACCAACTGGTTTTGCAATGTTGATTGTTTCCACTCCAGGTTACTGACTGACTGATGGCAGTTTGAAAAAAAAAAAGATTTTTCTTTTGGTTGTGAGTATCAGCCAGGCAGTCTGGCCACAGTTACGCCCACTTGGCCAGGCCGGGCTTCAATTCTGCTGTCCTGCCCTAGCACCCTGCTGGGGCTGAACCCCTTTAATGGTACATAAATGAGCAAAGGATTAAGAGAAACTCCTTCTCCAAGGAGGATGGGGCAGGACATTGCCTATTTATGTCTTCACTGGGCAGAGTGATGAAAACCCAATCAGATGGATTAGCCGGAGTTACAGTGGGGACAGAGAACTGATGCAGTTGGTGAATTGATTTTGCAGATTTAACCCAGGAATCTTTGTGGCCACATAAATATGCAGGCAAATTTTCGTATGATGAAACATTCAGGAGCTGCTTTGACAAAAGTTGAGAAGGAAGCTCTCAGCCAATTTCCAAGCCCTTCCCTTGAGTCCCCAGCAGCCAGGCAGGTTTAGTCTCTCAATTATTAGCTGGAAGCAGAATACACATTCTCACTGTCTGATTTTAGATGCCGCTGGAGAATATCCCTCAGATAGATGTGTAAGGGGAGAGACAGATTCAGGCACATCAGATGCTATGGCTGCCTCTGACTGTTGTGAGCAATAGCCACAGAATGGGAGTTTATTAAAAATGGTAGCACAAATTAACTGCTGGGTTTCTATTATTAGGTATGAGATTTTCTAGAAGGAAGAAACGTGTAGTGGGACTTCAGGTGCTGCATTTCAGTAAAGATTTTGATACAATGCTGTCTGAAAGTCATTAACTATGCTGACATAGACAGGAATTAGAAGAATAATTGCAAATTGGGTAAGGACCTGGAAAAAGACAGATGATTTGGTGAGGTTGCTTAGTGCTTTCGTGGGGATGAAGGGGATGGTGTTCACCTGCTGAAGGATTTACAGACCTGCTCACTCCATCTTCCCTGCAGAGCTGGAGAGCACCTGGTGCCGGTCATGAAAGCTGGAAAATGAGGAAAAAAATTGCAGCTGCTTTGCTGGCCTGGCTGGCTGCTGAGTCCTGCTGCATCTTGGAAATTTCCCAGAGGGTTTGCACAGCTCGGATATTTTAGCAGAAAGCTATCCTGAGTTGAAGGCACTTTATTCCATCACCACCCGGGGTTCAGGGTCTCAGCCTCCAGCCCCAGAGGCAACAATGTATTTGTCAACATCATGTTTGAGTCTGTTTGTGTGGCCCAGGGGATGGCAGGGGCTGCACTGGAACACAAGGTGCAGCGCCTGGCACTGGGCAGGTCCCAGCACAACTGCTGAGAAAGCAATTAAAAATAGCATTAGTGTGAACTGACAAATCTAGTGCTTGGTCTGGTCTCAGAGGGACGTGGCTGAACCACAGGCTTTTCTCCATGACAGCTCTATTTATTTTAAATAGAGGAGCAGAAGAGATGTGCCTCCAGATGCTTAAAAGCAGGTGGTTACTTTTCAAGGACTATTTGACCAGAATTTCACAGCACAGCTCCTATCAAATAAGGGTTTGGAAGGCGGATGACAATCTTCCATCATGACAGCATCCTCAGCATCTGCCTGTGAGGAGACACTGCCCTGGGTGCAGCATCAGTTTGCAACAATGTGATGAGGAAAAGGAAGTGCCATGACCACTGCAAGGAAATTAGCTGCCTTTTACCTTATGGGATGAAAATGCCCGGGGATGATGTATTAATTAATCAGGTTCATCATCTCACAGCAAAGGCCATTCAGTAGTTTGTATGATCAAGGATCAAAATGCTCCTTCCTAGAAAAAACCCAATATTATTGTGGGTAATGTGTGGGTCAGCACAGCAGGTGTGGAGCTGGTTTTT
Organism: Dryoscopus gambensis; assembly: GCA_013389985.1. Lineage (NCBI taxonomy): Eukaryota > Metazoa > Chordata > Aves > Passeriformes > Malaconotidae > Dryoscopus > Dryoscopus gambensis. The sequence goes on along the minus strand of WEIT01007838.1, from coordinate 389,920 downwards.
GGGAAAGGGATGCTTCTTGGCATAGCTGGATTCCTGGATGCTGAATTCTGTGACTAGGTTCAGCAACTTGAATTTTTTTTTTACAAGTTTCACTCAGCTCCCCATGCAGAAGTGATTTTAGATCCCACCAGCTATGACAATTTACATGGAATTTCTTTCCCCACTCTGCACTCTGGGAACATGACTCCCTGCACTGACCACATCTAAAATCTGCTTCCCAGCCTTCAGCCCCTCCCAAACTCCTGGAGGACTCCTTCTTCCTCCCATCCCTCCTCAGGTACCACAGTGCAGGGTGCCAGCCAGCAAATCCACGGGCAATTCCTCCCAGCTCCTTTTGCTCCCCTCCTGCTCCAGGTGTGAAAACTTCACCTCTCTTCTTTTCCATGCCCCTATACCTGGTGCACATTGCTTTGTGCTGTCCATACCAGCTGTAAACATATGGGGCAAGCAGAAAAAAACCTGTGAAAAAGGTATTTAAGTGTGCACAAGTCCCTGCAGTGCCACTTGGGAGTCACACCAGTGCCCCCCTGAGTGCATTGCAGGGCAGAAAGCCAATAAAATCCCAGTAAAGGTAAGTCTGGGAGAGCGTTTTTAACCCAGAGCATCACTCCTTTCTTTTCCCCAGCTGTACATCAAATTCAGCAGTGGAGTGGTGGGAATACTTTGTCATCACAAACATGTATTATTTCTGTGATGTGTGTTAGTACATTGTAATGAAAATGTGTTTTCCAAAGGCACAGTTGCTTTTATTCCCCTTTGCTGTCACTATAACACTGTTTCTCACTCTTCACTGAGATAAAAGGTTTCCTTCCCACCTACCTCCAAAAAAAAATATAAAACCTGAGTAATGGGAATGACAGAACTCATGTAATTGTTCCTGCTTTGCATGTCCAGGCTGATTGCCTGAACTATGACTGATCCAGATTCCCACTGAAGTCCATGAGAGTTTTTGCACTGAAGCAACAGTTTGGTTTTAGAGGAACTTTTCTGAGGAGAAAGCCCAAAGCCGTTCTATTTTTCCTTGTATAAAAGTTTATGATTTTATACTAAATCCACATGAAACACCTCAATTGCTTTATTACTTTAAAAGTCTCTCTTTAGATACATATATAGAGTTTGTATATTAAGTGTAATATAATATAATAAAATATATTAAATATAATACAGTAAATATATATACTATAATAAATATAATATGATA
>WEIT01007838.1:370224-388695 GCA_013389985.1 Dryoscopus gambensis | reverse complement strand
AGTTTTTGCACTGAAGCAACAGTTTGGTTTTAGAGGAACTTTTCTGAGGAGAAAGCCCAAAGCCGTTCTATTTTTCCTTGTATAAAAGTTTATGATTTTATACTAAATCCACATGAAACACCTCAATTGCTTTATTACTTTAAAAGTCTCTCTTTAGATACATATATAGAGTTTGTATATTAAGTGTAATATAATATAATAAAATATATTAAATATAATACAGTAAATATATATACTATAATAAATATGATATGATAGAATATGATATAACATTAATATAATATACCTTCATTTGTTACACAGTGTGCCAGAGGGGTGATTATAGAAGGGAGCAGACACTTGACTTTTACCTCAAATAGGGCACCCAACACTTTTATTTCCCCAGGCAAATATTGCAGCATCTAATACTCCATTAAAGCACGGAAGGAGGGATATTTGATGAGGCCTCTCAGGAGTGTTAGGATGAGAGAAGGATTTCAGTATTAAATTAAATGCTGTCAGCAGTTTAAATTTATATAAAAGTGAGTGCAATTACACTGAGGATCTTCTGGAAAAAGCTCAGCCGGCTCCAGCTCCTGCCAAGGCTGGGAAATGGCATTTCAGTGTCCGGGTGGACAGCAGTGTCCTTTCCAAGGACATTCCCATTTGAATGCTCACCCTGTGGCCGTGTTCCCCATCCCAGCTGGCCCGAGCTGGGCTCGGCCCTTGGGGGACAGGAGAGGGCACGTTGTGACCATTACCCACAGCTGTGATTGCAGCGTATCGCCCTGATGATCTGGCATGGCACTGAACAGATTCCAGCAAGGCTTGGGGATCAAGATCATCCTTTCCTTACCTTTAGCACTCCCTGACTGAGCTTTGCCCTGTGCTGGCCTTGGGCGCACCTGGGGAGGGTGGGAGCTCGGGGTTTCAGTGGCTTGGCTGTAAAATGTGCAGGATGGGAAGAAAAAGGAGAGTGATGCAGGATAGTAAGTTGGGATGAGAATTGGAAAGACACAGAAAAAAATGCTCAGCATCAGCTGGGTTTTAGGGAGAGGAGTTCAGAAAAGCCAAGCACCAAAATACCAGGGAAAATGGGTTTTGTTCCTACTGGGTTGGAGAATACCTGTATTTAAAAAGGACCCCAGAGGTCTCTGGAACAGACCCTGAGCCAGTTCACACAAGGGAGCATAGCAAGCGTTCAGTTCTGGCACCATCTGCGGTCCCAAATAACTCTGGACAAGGAGCATGTATGGGTCTCCTCACATGTTGTACAGAGATTGGTCCATGGAATTTCAGGATGGTTCCCATCAGGACTGCGATCTGCCTGCTTGACTTTTGGCTTTTCCCTGTGAAAATGAGGGTCTGGGAGAAGAGAAGGAATTATTCTGTGTCAGCAAGATTCAGCCAGGAGTATGAACTTTCTCTTTGCATCGAATTGGATCTGCCCAGATGAGTCCAACAAGGGCAGGTTCTCCTTTCCCTTCAGCAGCTCTTGGCTTGGGCATGGATTCTCTGTTGGGGGGTCACACACTAGCCACTGATGGCATGATAAGGAGCCAAATTTTGATATGGGAGTCAAGCTGTGTAATGGGTTATTCACAGACATCTTAGTTTCATCTGATTTATTATCTCTGCTAATTATCTCAATAAATCAGTGTGTGAATGGAACTTGGCGTTGACACTAAATGTGAAGGACTGGAACTAGTGTTGGGGAACTAACAGGGAAGATGCAGCTGTAGATGTCAGGGAATGAATGAGACTTGAAAAAATGGAAGCAAAACTGGGAGATAAAAAAGCAATATGAAATACACTGAGAGGATGGAGCTCCCTGCGTGTTAGTACTTCTCCGTCACCACCGTGCCAAGAGCATCTTCACCATCAGTGACATCTGCAGGTGATTCCTGCAGGCAAAGACCAAAGGAGACACACTGCTGGCCCAGTGCTTTCTTACCTTCTATGAAATTTGCTGTAAAAACCACATGGAAATCACACAGAGCAAAGGGAGCAAAGGCAGCACTGAAGTCCCTGTGCTGCAGACTGGGGTAAGCAGGTTGCAGGTGCAGGTTACTGTGCTGAAATCTTGCTGTTTTGCAGAAACAGTGCAAAACCCTTCTCAGACTGAATGCATGCAAGCTTTCCTTCCCCACGTTTCCAAATAAATAGTAACCTAATGGCTGGGAGAAAAAAAACCAACATCACCCGAGTGCATCCAGCAAGCTACTGAAACAAAAACATACCCTTCTGGTGACAGCCTGAGCAGGCCCCTGCAGACAGCATCAAACAAATGAAAATGTGAAGCAGCCTCTGCTCTAACAACAGCCAGGTTTACCCTGCTGCTGGCTTTGCTGGCTCACTCCAGCTCTCATGCTCCACCCTTTGGGTGCCTTTTTTTTTTTTTCCTCTTTTTTTTTTTTTTTTTTNCTTTTTTTTTTTTTCAGCTCCTGCAATCTGACAGAGGCGGGTGAAAGCAAGTTGAAGGAAAGGACATTCCCCTGAAGAGCAGCTGGAGAGCAGTCCCCAAGCCCTGTCTGTGCTAAGTAGAGGACAGCCAGCCACGCCACTTGCTTTAGCCTAGAACCACCCCCAGGCTCCGGAGGTGCGCGGGCACTTGCGGTGATTTTCCAGGTAAGCCTTTTTCTTAACCTCCAGATCTTGGTAGCTGAGCGCTCTCTAACCAGGAAGTTAAATGTGTCTGGAGACAAAACAGCAGAAATGGTGTAAGGGCAGAGCAGGGAGTGCTCAGCTGCTCGGTGTTGTAGATACGCTGGTTTATTTACTCAGTTGTGAGCCTCGAGCAACTCAGGCATTTCTGCCATCTGCCTCATTTCAGCAACCCCACTAAAACAGCCCTGTAAACACCCTCGAGAGAGGGACAGACAGACAAACCCCACACCAACATTTTCCCTGTAAGTAAAAAGTTACTGCACATGTTCTGCTTGCTGTGGTGGAGGGAAACGAAGGGAGAAAAAGGGAAAAACAGCTCATTGCTCTGATGCTGGTTTAAAATTCACAGCAAGAACTAAGCTTGAGCCAAGTTTTCAGAAATGAATAGAGTTGTAGTTCCGGGAAAATCCTGGGAACAGCCAAAAGCTGAACAAAGAGAATCCCCTGATTCTGATGCTTTTAACCCCACACTGGATGACTCAGGCCTGCTTGGATGTTGAGACATGGTGGTGGCCCTGATGCAGTCAATAGTTAGAGTTCTGCAAAGCTTCTATCCTAAAGGTCATGTGGGAACTCAAACCATGGCACCCTCTGCTTCTGCCAGGATATTCTACCAAATGAGAATTTTTCATTTTCATTGTTTTGTTTATGTACTGAAAGTATCTTTCCAAAATTTCCATACAATTTTGGGTATGCCATTTTTCATCAGATTGTGACTATAATCCTGTTGGAACAGTTGGATATTTTTCTTTTGATTTTACTTTGGGAGTTGCATGCAGGAACTTGAGAGCATTTTTGGACCTCTCGGGTCAATAATCTGAACAACACTGCTCCATACTTACAGATGTCTAAAATTTAGCAGTGCCTGGGGAGAAATAACAAAAGTCCTTGGCTCCATCAAAATCCCATTCCTTCCGTCAAGGGCTGTGAGGGCTTGAGCTGCTTTCCACCCCCGTGTTTGTGAAACAGCCTTGCACTGAGCCCTCTGCCATCCCAGAGGAGGGCAATGCCTGCTCCCTTACCCACGGGCAGCCACCCACCAGGGGGAAGACCATGAGCAGAAGGAGAAACTGCATCCCATAAAATGATCTCAGAAAATGTGAGGCCCTTGAACCTTGTAGTTTAGGCCCAAACCTTGGTTTGCTCCTGTTGCGATAGGGCTGTGCTTAGCAGGGTTGGGGAGCTGAGCTGTGCTGTGGGGAGGCAGCTCACAGCAGATGCAGCAAAAAGCCTCCCACAGCCTTTTCTGCCCTAAAAAATCCTTCTGCACTCCAGGTCACATCTGCTACCGCCGGCATGGAGAGCAGGAGCAGGTGAGACCAGCTCATGCCAGGCTGCCTAAATAAGGAATGAAACACCATGGCAGGACAGACTTGCTTCAGATTTGGTTGCAGAGGAGGCTCTGGATCGCTCTGCAAGAGTGGGAGGGTTTGTTTTCTGCTTCTGCTTTGCTGAGTCAAACCACGAGCAAAGCAGTTCAGATCTGGAGAGTCTCAGTTCCTATAATTTCTAGCAGAGAAACATTGCTGCTGCTGGTTTTGTTCCTTCCTACGGAGATTTGTAGCTTTGCTGGGCAGGAACTCTGCTGAAATGTGCTTAGCACAGCTGGAGCCTCTCGTCACAGCTGTAAAAGAGGCAAATAAAAATAACATTTATGCTCATCAGCAGCGTCCCATTGGCTTCTCTCAGCACTATTACTCAGCTGCCTTTGATACAGACATGAGTCAAGTCCTGCTCCTCTTCCGAGCACCCCATTATAAGGGATGGGGAGGAGCCTTCCACCACTTCTGACACAGCCTATTATTTTTTCCCACCCTTCTCTCAGAGGCAGCATGGACATCCAGGAGTATTTTGCCAGAATTTCTTACCGGGGCTCCCACAATAAGCCGGACCTGGCTACCATATCAGATATATTCCAGCACCACATCCAAGCTGTCCCTTTTGAAAACCTCAGCATCCACTGTGGGGAAAGCATTGAGCTGGACCTGGAAGCGACCTACAACAAGATAGTGAGGAAGAAACGTGGGGGCTGGTGCATGGAAAACAACTACCTTCTATCTTGGGTCCTGAAAACTCTTGGCTGCGACGTCACCTTTCTGGGAGCAAAAGTTTATGTCCCAGAGCTCGATGCCTATCCAGATGAAATTGATCATCTGCTGCTACAAGTGGAGCTTGATGGCAAATCCTACATTGTGGATGGGGGGTTTGGGATGGCCTACCAGCTATGGCAGCCAATGGAGCTGATTTCGGGGACAGATCAGCCGCAGACTCCCGGGGTCTTTCGTTTCCAGGAGGAGAGTGGGACCTGGTACCTGGAGAAGGTGAAAAGGAAGCAGTGCGTTCTCAACCAGAGCGCCTCCACTTCCCAAAATGTGGAAAATGAAGTTTGCCGTCGGGTTTATCTCTTTACCCTTCAGCCAAGAGACATTGAGGAGTTCAGGGGCTGCAATGCCCACCTGCAGACAGCACCTGACTCGCTCTTTGTGACCAAGTCCATCTGCAGCCTCCAGACTGCCGATGGCATCCGGGCACTGGTGGGGTGGAAACTCACAGAGATGAAGTACAATTATAGGGACAATATGGATCTTGTGGAGATCAGAATCATTGCAGATGAAGAAATGGAGAAAACACTGAAGGAGAAATTCAATATAACACTAGACAAGAAATTTGTACCCATCAATACGAGCAGGCTGTCTCTGTTCTAACTCACTGCCTGAATTACAATTCAATTCAGTGGCATCGCAGGCAATTCTTCCCTCTCTTTCTGACAAGCATCTAAAGGTTTATCCTTCTCCTTCCATCTACTCCAGTGGAAGGCAGAACATACTAGCACGAATCTGGAAAAGAAATGGATTTTCACAAATATTCCGGCATCTCTTTTTGGTTTGGGTACAAATAATTTCTGCCTAGCTCAATCAAATCATTGCCCTTCTGTTTGTGCTTAGGAGGAAGCAGACTCTGCCCATTCCCTACTCCTTTCATCTCTTAAAAGCTTTTCTAAACACACCCAGTGTAGCTGGGCAGAATGATGGAGCTGTATGTCTTTGTCTTTATTACCTGGTGCTGCCACCTGGGGAAAATCATACCTGCTTCTTAAATGAGTACTATATTATTTTGGGAATTTAATAGCCAAAACCACCAAGACCTCCTGTGCTGAGTTTCTGCAGTTAAGCCATAAGCCTGTTCTTGTTGCTGTCACATCCACAACACCCTCTCACGCGGCAGTCGGGCCATCCCACACCTGTGCGAATTCACCGTGTGAGTACTTGAGGACAGGCAATTCATGACCTAGAACTGATGATAAGAAATGTTACTGGCAACTCCGTGTTGTTTCAGGCTTTGCACAGCTCCTGTTCTCTCGGTGGCATAACCAAGAGCAGTATTTCTTTGAACTGGAAGCATCTCCTGAGCATTTTGTTTGCTTGCACTCAGCAGCAGACTGCTGGGAATACATGTTCCTCTCATCAGACTCTACTCCGGGTGTTATTGCACATTAATTATTGTGGCTGAACCCAAACACATGCACAGAATTATTTTTCTGAAACATATCTGTTCTACTGAGGATGTGTTTGCAGTGATACTAATTATATTGATACAGGGAGAAACGATGAATCTTAATCACATACCTAATGGCTAAGATTTCTAGTAGGAGAAATTACTCAAATATGACCACTTTGACCTTTGAGAAGATGCTTGATGTCCCTTTATGTACAAATCCTGGAAACATTACAACTATGCACTTATAATTAAGCAGGTTATATAAGTGAATTACAATTAAATAAAAAAATCAAGCATTGTGAACTAGAATTAGTCAGATTTCCCCCCCCCAAATTACAGCATGTATTACCAAAGTAAAAAAAATGTCATTAATCACTGAAGTTGTCCTGATTATTTGTATGTGCTAATATTTTCCAGCTAAAGCTTTTAAAAACACAATAACTCACTGAATCTTTTTCACTTGTTATGCAGTATGTACAGCTTTCTATAACTAGCAATTTGGATTTAATAAATGCTGCCGCTGTTCTGCATGTTCAAAATGTATTTCATAGACACACAGCAAGCTCCTGAAACCCCTGTCTTCCCAGAGTCAAATTCACCCACGTGTGCTTGGCTGCAGCTGTGCAATAGTCCTTTATAGCACATGAGGCTCTCCATCCTGTGAGAAATGAAATGTGGTTGCAAAAGAAAGAGGGGCTTCTTATGGTGAGGACCAGCAGCTTGCAGCACAGATGATCAGAAGAAAGTGTCTCGGGATCTGGCTGTTTATGATCTCTGTTCTTCTGTGCTCCCCACATTAGCAGGAGAGCTAAAGGAGCTAAACTTAGTGGGACAGGAGGGACAAAGCATTGGGATGCAGGTAAAAGTCCAGGCAGGTCCTGCGAAGCTGTGAGGCAGGAGGAGATCCATGCGGAGCCAAGAATCTCCATCCTTTGTGGGAACAAACATAGGAAACACCTCAAAAGGGCTGTGCCCACTCCTCTCTCCCTGTGCCAGGGTGTCTCTCGCACTTTGTCCTGTTGTATAGGCTCAGGGGAACGAGTACAGAGCTATAAAATCGCAGACCTTTGAGACCAGAGTAGGGTGTTAGGTCCCTTGCCCCCGAGATCCAGCGTGTGGAGGGCCGGAGCAGGGAAGGCCACCTCTCTGCGCTGACTCCGCTCCCGGAGCGGGTGCCCGGCGCTGCCCGGGCGCTGCCCCTGCACGGCACCGCTCAGCGCGCCCGCCTCCTGCTCCGCTCACCCACAGAGGCACGGCGAACTGCTGAGCAATACAGTGAAACTCGCTGTTGGACGGGGTGGGGTAAGAAAAAAAGAAAAAAAAGAAAAAAGAAAAAAAAGAAAGAGGCTTTTCGTCTCAGGTTGCACTAGTTTGTTTTTTCCGTATCGCTAACGTGGGAGGCAAATCCTTAAAGGCACAGCAGGCTCGGAGTCCTCCGGGAGCAGCATCTTCCCTGCTGAAGGACAGGGCTTCTTTTCGAACCCAGGGGAATTTAGACAACTACGTGACTTGGCAAATCTGACCTTGCTGCTTTGCAGGGACTGGTGTCAGCCACGGGGAATAGATCAGTGTGGTGTGATTAATTCAACAGTTGCCATCCCCACCAATAAATCAGTGACTTCCTGCCCTGGATTACTCTCTGTCTATCATAAGCCACTTCCTACAGGGATCCAGACCACATCAATGCCAACAATGTAAAATCTGCATGATCGCTTTGCTGCTTTAGCCTGGGAGCACCCACCAAGGTGCCCCAGTGACTGAAGCCCCTGGGTGACCTGCAGGGTTGAGGACGGGTTTATAGGTTATAACCACTTCCAAAAGTTGTTATGATACCCACGCTTTGCACTCCTGGAAGGCTTCAGTTGTCATTCAGTAACATGGAAGGTTAAAATCACCTCAATATTATAAGCAGTGTGGGGACCGGATCATTTTCAGGCTCTCCGTACAGCACCTAACACAATGACAGGGCTTTCCACACATATGCCAATATAAATAAACCAATAAAACCATCAGAATATAAACTACTATAAAAGAAGAAACTCTCTCCCCTCTTTGGCTGCTCTGCTGGAGGATTAGGCTGTCCCTGACAGGCAGTAAAGGCAGCCTGGACCTTTAAGAGCAGCAGTTCCCAGTGCAGCTCTTCCTGGGAACTTTGGAACATCCCGGGGTGGAAAGCCTGAGCTGGCTGCCTGCGAGGTAAGCGCTGCGTGCCTCATCTTTAACTTCACCCTGCAGCTTTGGGTCAGCCCCTTTGGAAAGCGCGCCCCTGTGAGTGTGCATACCCTGTGCACAGCGCTGCACGCGTATTAGCACAGCATAAACTGCAGGAACGCCGGGGCTGATGGTGAGTGTGGCAATACCGCAAGGGCGTTTTCCAAGTGCAACATCGAGTGTTTGAGAGTTAAACTAACCCTTCATGCTGAGCCAGGGTGCATGAGAAACGCAGCAACTGACTCACAGTGTAGCTTAGAATCAAGCAAATAGTATAGGCATGTGCAAGAGGATCCAGCCTTGGAAGTCCCTCATGATTTTTAGCAGAGAAGAACTGATCCCAGTATTCAGCCTAATTACAAAAGGACCCAGCGATCCCGAGGGACATGTGCAGACAGGCAGAACAAACATCTGAATCCCACTACCCACGAAGCTGCAGGAACACTGAGCAAAGCTCAGCTGCTACAGGGGCAGAAATAAACAAGGCTGAGATCCGGACTGAGGCTCAGGATATTTGGCAACTCAGTTTTGGAACGCAAACTGTCCCCCAGGAGAGGGCTTGCTCACTGCTGCAGCCTCATCACTCGCACAGCGGGAATGGCTGTGCCAAGGAAAAATCTGCCTCCGGGAAGCCGAGGGAGTAAATGCTGATTTATGTGGATGTTCCCTAATGTCAATGATGTTGTAGTGCAGCTTTATTATACTTAAAGCTCTTTAAGTATTCATTGAGATCAGAGCACATTTTGTCAGCCACCGCAAGGCTGTCTCTGATAGAGACATTAAATTGATGAGGCCAGAGAAGGGGCAGCTGGGGAAACTGAAGCACGGGCAGGGAATTTCCCAAAACACTTTCCCAATATGTTTTCCCGAAGCCTCACTGCCAGCGCCCCGTGGGGAGGTTGCTCATGGCCGGATGAGGGGAGCTGGTTTTGTCCTGCGCTTTCCCCATATGATGGGGACACCCAGACCGTGGAGTTGGGTTACAGGGAGGGCATCAGGTCTTCTGCTGCTGGGCCCGGGCAGCAGAAAAAAACCCGGATCTGGTTTTGCTTGAAGGCAAATTCCAAGCGTATCAGACCCACCAGGCTGATGGACTCCTCCGGACTCCTGCTGGTCACAGAGGTTCAGCTCGACACCCTCATAGGGAAAAGATGTTTCTATCTTCCTATGCAAAATAGCTGAAAGTGGGAGTAGAAAGAAAAACGAGGCAGAGGACTACAGGATGAGCCTGCCAGCAAACACGCACACTGTGTGTTGGGAAGGAAATGGCTTTCGACAAGTGTTTCCAAGGAGATCCTGCCAGAGATGAGTGCCCTTGTCCTAAACAAGTGATGGAAAAAAACCATAAAATGTAGTATCAAAGAGACATTACTGTTGTTTCATGTAGCCTCTTTGGATCCTTTTGAAGTGAAAATGTTTATTTCTTATTCCCTTACTGGGATAATCCTCTATTCTATCACATTTTCCTGTGGGTTTGCATTAGCCAGTCTGAATGTTGGTACCAGTGCAGATCAGGAGCAGTACAACCAAGTCATGTGAGTTGTGCTGCTGGCATCAAGACTGGGGTTAAAGTCTAGAGATTAGGCCACTGGATGTGCTCAGCTGCTGGGGTGGGGGCACTTCCACCTATGGATTTGAGGTAGGATTTTCACAAGCTTCTGGCATGGACACGGGGTCAAACTGCTGGGGGAAGCCCCTGGACCAAAGCTGAGAATATTCAGTGGAAGGGAGTTTGTCCCATCTCATCCACATCAAAGGATTTTTGGAACCTCCCAGGGAACATTCAGCCATTTGCAGGAAGGAAGAAATCCTCAGACTTGTTGGAAATTAACACAGCCCTTAACAGATTGTGAACTGTTCTGAACAACAAATATCCTTGCATGGAAAAAAGCCGAATTAAATCGAAACTAAAGGCAAAAGAAATCCTTGGAGAGACCAGATGAGTCACTGGATTAGAAGCCTTACAGAGAATCTTTTGTATCTTGGCCACACAACCAGTGCCAGTGACAGTGTCTGTCTGCTAATGAAAGGAAAGGGGGTCAGAGATACAAAGACACAAAATATTTCCAATAATTTGAGCTGAAACTAAAGCCTTTAGTTTGTAAAAGATGCTCAAAGAAACCAAAAGATTATGAATATGCCTTGTATGTATTTTTAGATCAAATCCTTTGATGCTTAGGTTAGAAACATTAAATTCCCTTCCTTTCACAGCCAAAGCCCTGTCTAAATACCCCAGGGAAATTTAAGAGATTAAGAAAACAGCGATCTACTTCACATGGAAACCTGTCTGAAATGGTGACACACTGAGATGTTAATCCCAGTTAACTGAATCCATGAATGCAAAACCTTCCAGTTAAATTACCTGTGGGATAGAGAAAGAATTGCTTACCTGGTATGGTAAAAGAAACAGTAAGAACTTGCTGTGACTTTTATGCCAGTATGGTCTGGCAGCTTTTCTGCAAACCTGTCATTTCTTGATTTTAGAAAACTTTTGTCACCTGGGATCCTCCTCTATGGTCAGAGATGCTGTTATGGCACATGCTGTGTCTTCCCATGAGAAAGACATCCACCTGATGTCTTGAAGGCAGCCCCTGAGTGAGGGAAAGCATCATTGCCAGCTGCTCCTGTCCTTGTCTTTTTTAAAAAGAAATACTTAAAATTCTTTTAGATCCTCATTAAAATGGCCCAGACTACATGTGCAGGCTGGTTAACCTGTGCTACAGAAACAGGAGTGAACCCCTTGACAGCTGCACAGCAGTAACTGGTTACTTTTCTGCTCACACAGGCAAAATGAACGTTCAGGAGTATTTTGGAAGAATATCTTACAACAAGTCCCATAAGGATGCAGACTTGCAAACCTTGACAGCCATCTTCCAGCATCACATCCAGACCATTCCTTTTGAGAACCTCAGCATGCATTGCGGGGAGGCCATCGAACTGGATTTGCAATCTACTTACAATAAGATTGTGCGGAAGAAACGTGGTGGGTGGTGCCTGGAAATCAACCACCTCCTATTTTGGGCCTTGCAAGAATTAGGGTATGACGTCTGTATTCTTGGTGCACACAGCTATGACCCAGCAGAGAAGGGATACACCGCTCAGATAAACCATATCCTCCTGAAGGTGGTGATCAAGGGTGATTCCTACATCGTAGATGCTGGGTTTGGGGGTGCCTACCAGACGTGGCAGCCACTGATGCTGATTTCTGGGAAGGACCAACCCCAGGTCCCCGGCATCTTCCGTTTCATGGATGACAATGGCACCTGGTACTTTGAGAAAGTCAAAAGGAGGCATTATATTCCTGAGCCTGGTGATACTGACTTCCCTGATACTCCGCAACTGGGGAATATCAGAAAAATATATAGATTTACTCTCGAGCCACGGCAAATTGATGACTTCCAGGAGCTAAACGCATACCTCCAAGCGTCTCCAGATAACATACTCAGGAAGAAGTCAATCTGCACTCTCCAGACCACCAATGGGCTCCTTGCCTTAGTTGGATGGACCTTGACTGAGATGAAGTACAGCTACATGGAGGACATGGACCTGGTGAACATCACAACCCTTACAGATGAAGAGGTTGAGAAGACACTGAAAGATAAATTCAGCATAGTACTGGAGAACAAACTTGTACCAGTAAATGTTCGTGGCTTGCCACCTAATATAGTGGATAAGATCTAACTGTAACACTGTGCTGGATGGATCTTTAAATAGCAGGAAAGTTCTAAAAATAAATTAATTACATTAATCTCATTTTTAACCTGAGCTAGTCACAAAGCTTGGTAAATTCAAGTACATTGCTAATTAACTGCATATATCGATTGCATATTTTTTATTAAACCTCTCCTTCTTTAGAAGCCAAGACATCTTACTAGCTCTGTTTTGCTCATAAGCAAATTGCTCTTTGACTCCTTAACTTTTTGTTCACCTTCTCAAGAACTCATTTTATTGCAGATATATTTTGTGGCAAATGAGACCAAAATGATCCAGAAGGAGAGGTTGTGTTACTGTTTAATACGAAAGACCTCTAACCTTTTCTTGGTATTATTTCCAATCTTCTCAGTGACTTTTAAAAATTATTCACTTCCCTTAACAGTCTTAGAGTTGAGCTGAATTTGGCTTTTAAAGACTTTGTAGAAAAAAGAAAGGTTAAGACTTTTTCAAAACAAGCCACCATTAGGTGCTGATTAGCTTATGAAAAGTTGAAGGACTTGAGTCTTGTTCCCTTTTCAGAAACTGGCTTTAAGAAAGATATTTATCCAAGGGTACCTAAAACCTCCCAAAATCTCTCTAATTTTGAGTACTCACTTTTTCTGAGTCTGATTTATCTGTGTCTCTGAATTCAAAATAAAATCCATAGAAGATGAGCTAATTCAACGGCTTCTAAAAATCAGGGATTTGGCATCAAAACTGGAAGACAAATCAAATTCAGGTCAGCCTTTGCAAACTATAATCTAAACTTTTGGGACCAAGGCTTCATGTGATGTCAAGAGAACATGACAATACTAGAGATAAAGCTCTTCATATTTATTACATGCAGCATTGTGCACAAAAGCTACCTTAAAAAGTGATATTGTGGATGCAAAAGAAAACCCTGGGAAGTGAGGACATGCCACCAGTGTGGTTTCACAGCAGGATATCCATACACAGAAGCCTTTTACCTTGTGATACCTGTGGTACTGTACAGCATGTGCCATGAAAGAGGGCGACAGAACAGCAGTCTTCAGCCAAGGAAAAGATTTTGATGCTTGTTTTAGTCAACCCCACAGACCTATGGGGCACCTGATGTGCCTAAAACTCAGGTGCTTCGCCAGCTGCAGTGTAATGTGCTCTTTGCCTTCCTCAAAGAGACTTCCTCTGACATTCCACCTCCATCAAACGAAGGGGAGACAGGCTTGACCAGGAGAGGATTAAATAAACAGCGCTGCAGAGCTTTGAGGATGCAGGAGGCCAAGTTTAGAGCACAAATGCAAATAAATATTTGCCATGGCATTCATTAGCTGTGGCAGCTCTACAGTAAGTCCCTGCTGCAGGTGAGGAGCTGAACAGATTGAAAAAGTTCCTCTGTGGGCAAAGAAGGGTCATTTGTTCATCCATGGAGCACAGGGACACGCAGCCTGCAACACCTGGGCACCTCCGGGTACCCACCAGGGCACAGAAGAACATCCTCCACCACAAAGTGCTGCTTTGCAAAATAACAATACTTAATTTAAAAAAGTTACAACGCCATTTGCAACAGCCTACTGTAATTATTTTACATGGAAAACGAGTTCATTCTGGTCTTAACCAGGGGAAGACATAAACATCTACTAATAGAGAAGAAACAAAGTTTAATTTGCCCACGGATCAGTGAAGTCCAAAAACGTGAATTCATTTTGGGTGGACTTTGCCCTTTCTTGGAATTTAAGATTCAGGAGCAAGGGCCAGCAGAGCTTAGAAAGACAACCCTTGCAATCTGTATCCACTCCTGGCATCACTGACTCCTGTACTAAACCACCCAGAAACTGAATACCTCAATAAATAAAAAGGGATCTTATAAGAGGTAAGTTTATTTTCTTAAAAAACTCCTCCAAACAAAGATACAAAAACCTGGTTTCTTTATGATGGTAAAGGTCATGGACAATAACATATGCAACATTCTATACGAAAAATGTTCTAAAGATGTGTTGATACAGAGCTAAAATATCACCTGCTATACATTGGAGCTCTTAAAGAGAGCAAAACAGTGATATGCAATTTCAATTCTTCTACCTTTCACTCTTCAGGAGAAGATTCACTTCACTATGAAATAGATTCTTTTGTTTAGATACAATAGTAGATATAAATTTAGTACTGCAACTTCTTGTTGGAAGTCGTGCTTTTAGATACTTAAATTTATTTAAAAGTATTGCAAGTGCAAAGGAAGCAAAAGTTTAATCTAATAATCAATAGATTCTGCTTTAAGGGAATAAAATTACAGCTCTTAAAAAACAACTTAAAAAAATTACAAACTCTGGGTTGTGCAACCCAGAAAGTCCATGTGCTGATGTATTAGGTAGGATAAAGGAAGACAAATAACGTATTTTTAACAGTAGAATTGCTGATACTGTGTACAGTTCTGGTGAGGAATTTTTTTGTATGAACACCTTCATTTGCACCTGTAAAGCTCTTCTGCTGATGTTTTTCTCTGCATAAATCATGGCCACATTTGTGGGACTGCCTTTTCATCTGGTCTGCTCACAATTCAAAAGAATGGTAGCTTTCATCTCCTGCAGTCCAGATCTAATGCTGATCAAGCATATTATGGAGCTGCAGAAAGGAATTACAAATAGTACAAACTCAAGAACCAGTTTTATGCTGGTGTGATCTATTTAGCATTCACAGTCAGAGTTACAGGATCAGATATACTCAGATATTGCAAATCAGAAGAAAAAATGCCATACTTTGGCATAAAAGTCTAACTTTTATGTTACACTTACCAAATATTACATTGAGAATATCCTCCAACAATGCTTAGATATCACTGGAAGCTAAATTCCTCTCTGTAGGAGGTACTGTGTAGTTTTTGCTGGTGCTCCCTGTTCTCTTGAGACAGCTGCCTATACACCATGAATATGCACAGCATGAATCTGCCACTGAGAATCATCCTGAGAAATCCTAGTTGGCAGTACACATTCAGGAGTTCACTGCTGAGTTTTAGGATTGGTGAGTTTTGAGAAAGGTCGGGACTAGAGAGATTTAAAGCAGCCCCTGTCCATTTTCAGGGTGCCCTGTGAGACACAGGGCACAGGAGGGAACAGAGATGTGCTCTTTGTCTTCTAGGCCACTCACCTCCATTCAGATCCATTATTCCAACACCAAAACAAGTCCTACAACACTCAGAGCAGACACAAGACTCAGTGGTCTGTGACTCTTTCAAATGTCAGAGTTTTTTCAGTTATAATTATCTGAATAAAACTTGACACTTCACAAAACGTGCAGCAGTATCACATTAACTTTTTGCTAGCAGTGGAAGAGCGACGTGTACTGAATGAGCGATTCATTTACTGTCACGTCCATCAGTGGCAGACTCCTGAAAAGAACATGTGAATCCTGGCTCAGACTGTCCTCCCTCCCACTGGCAGATGACACTGCTTCCCCCAGCGACAGTCCTGTCACTGAACAGTGGTTTTAGACCATTTTCCAGCAACCCTTGTACACACTGCCCAACGTGATCTTATATTTCTTCTTAATCCTGCTGTTGTAATGCACATACAGCAAATCCCCATCTCGCAGCTGCCTCGTATGAAACTGAAATGGCATCAGCTATTTGCCAGAGGGATGACTCTAAGACGAAAGCAAACCCTCACGTGCACTGCTCTTTGCCCAGGGAGCCATTTGATAGGAATACTTGTTTCCTTTAAAAGCTGTTCTGATGAGGTTCAGTAGATTAAAGAATCTTTGCTGGCAGAGCCAGGGCAGCTTTTCACAGCATCATAAATCACTGATGTAAAGAAACCAAAACACAATTCCTTCCTTTACAGGTGAGATGAACCTTGAAGAGTATTTTGCAAGAACTGGCTATAAAGGCTCCACTGAAAAACAAGATTTGGAAACCTTAACCGATATATTCGAGCACCACATCCGCGCTGTTCCCTTCGAAAACCTCAGCATCCACTGTGGGGAGCAAATTACTTTGGAGTTGGAGCACGTTTACAACAAGATCGTGCGGAGGAAGCGGGGTGGCTGGTGCATGGAGAACAACCAGCTGCTGGGCTGGGTGCTGAAGGGCCTGGGCTACGACACCAGCTTCCTGGGAGCGTACGTGTTCAACCCCCACCAGAACGCCTATGCCACCCTCATGACCCACCTGGTGGTAAAGGTCGTCATTGATGGCAAAGCCTACATCGTTGATGCAGGCTTCGGGGTGTCCTACCAGATGTGGCAGCCGATGGAGCTTGTGTCAGGGAAAGACCAGCCCCAGGCTCCCGGCGTCTTCCGCTTCACGGAGAAAAACGGTGTCTGGTACCTGGAGAAAATGAGACGGAAACAATACATCCCCAACCAGAGCTTCTCCAACTCTGATCTGCTGGAGAAAAAAGAGTGTCGGAAAGTTTATATGTTCAGCCTTGAGCCACGGACAGTGGAAGATTTCCGTTCCCAGTGCACGTACCTCCAGACCTCTCCAGATTCCCTCTTCACAAAGAAGTCCATCTGCACCCTCCAGACCACTGATGGATTCCGAGCGCTAATTGGGTGGACGCTCACTGAGACCACGTACAACTACAAGGAGAACATGGATCTGGTGGAATTTGTAACTCTTGAAGATGAAGAGGTGGAAAAAATCCTCAAAGAGAAATTCAACATCACCCTAGAGAGAAAACTTGTCCCCATTAATATTAAAGGATCTTACACAATCTAGATGACCAGGAAAACCTACAGTAATGCCACCACGTGTGTACAGCACCTTCCACTGTCTGTGTAATCCCTACTGCAAGGTTATGGGATTCTTTTGCAGGTGACTGAAGGATATATACATTAATATGAGATTAAAGTGCATTTCACTTTGCGAAAAATCAGGAATTTAAGACTCTTGAGTCAGTTAGGTAAAATTATCTGCTGTGAGATGACTGCCATTCAATTTTTGGCACAAATGGAGGATTTGATTTGAGTCTGGTTATTAGCTTGGGTAAGAAATATGTCTGGGGAATTTTGGACTGCCTGTAGCACATGAGTATGGATTATTAATTGTGATATGCTGCCAACACATTTTCTAGGGTTATTATAGGGAGACAAGTCATCTGTGAGCATTTAGACAATGAAGTACACATTTAAAACTTCATTTTTCACAAGATCCAACCACTCACAGCTCATCTCATTCCTCTACCTTTAATATGAGTAAAACATTGTCATCTTGGAAAGGAGCATTAGGAGGCATAATTCTTTCACCATCACCCTTAGACAAACCATAGTACAAAATGAAAATTATCATCATGAGCATCCCTCTGGCCATTACTGCACTAAACTGCCCCCAGTAATTTTTGGTATGTACCTATTCTTCTGGTGATGAAAATTCTATATATTGCAGTGTTATTGTGGCTGATGGGCTCTAAGGAGATAAGTACTGAGCTTTATTTCTGAGATGTAATCATTCTATAAACTGTGACTGGTGCTTAAATGTCACAGCTGGCTTAGATTTACTTTGTCCCAAAAGGGGTGGAAATTCTGTATTTTTAGCATTACATTATATTTGTTACGAAGCTAAGCCCAAGATACCCTTAGTTCTGTCCTGCAAACATGAGAGTCCATGTGACTGTCCTGAATGGGTACCACAGCCCAGGAACTTAAATGCCATTAGTGTTTGTTCATCTGTATCAAAGTGAAAAAACAACCCAAGGAGCTAGCCAAATCTAAAGGAAACCTTTTCTTTTATTTCACAATCATGTTTCCCCATTTTTCAGAAAATGTTGTTCCTCCTACCATGCTTCTCTGCAAAAAGCCCAACCAATGAAACCACTAAGAAAGGGGAAACATTCTTAAATGCATCAAAAAAAAAGCAGAAACACTGAAAAACACTTTTTCTGTCCAGTCTGTGATAAGCCTGAGTTTGGTGAAATGTTGATTCCTCCCACTGAATAGTCTTTTTGCTCAAAGACATCATCTGATCATTAATCTCATGAATGCTGTAAGTGTATACGTGAAAATAAATAAAAGGAAAATAAAGACATTACGAGTTGTTTAAGGTGCAGCTGCCCCCAGCTGCACTGACTCCCGCACACACCATCTGCCAAGTGAGGACTGGTCACTCATGGTACTGATCTGCTGGCCAACCCTTCCCACCTCAAACTTCTTAGGATCACAGGATCACTGAATTTGGAAAGGCCCTTTAAGATCATCACATTCAACAATCAACCCAGCACCACCACCATGTTCACCATTAAACTCTGTCCCCAGGTGCCACTTCCAGGGATGGTGACCCCACCACTACCCGTGGAAGTCTCCCAGTCCTTTACAACCCTGTGAAAAAAATTTTCCTAGTATCTAATCAAAACCTTCCCTGGCATAATTGGAGGCCATTTCCTGTCGTCCAGTTGCTTTTTACCTGTTCCTTGGTGTTGCTAGAGGACACGATAGAAGACCACTGGTAGCTCAGGGAGA
>WEIT01007838.1:358067-369787 GCA_013389985.1 Dryoscopus gambensis | reverse complement strand
ACCATGACAACGGATTGGCTGATTGAGGTGACACCTCTTCAATCAGACTGGCTGGACAGACAGTCCATCAACCTTTCTCCTCAAGAGAAAGGAATGAAAAACACAAGAAACAGTTACAAAACATCAGCTGTTATTTACATAAAGACTTGTGAGAACTCTGATTCTCTGACTCCAAAAATATGTAAACATCAGAAGGCTGAGAAGCAGGGTAACACCTTGGGACCTGTTACCTGTCACTTCTTGAACTAAACATGCCAGTATTGAACAAATGCAGCAGTGGAGTCAGAGATACCTGGTACCAGGATGAAGAGGTTGTAGGCTGAGGAAGATGATCACTGAAGAGGAGGACCAAGAGTCATCTCTGCTGGGCTTGGCAGCCAGCAGCTCTGGGCTGGTTGTGGTGTGTGCCAGCTCCTTGTGTGGTGGCAGCTCGTGGCCTGGGTGCACAGGTAGTTGCACAGGGAGGAGGAACTGAGAGCCAAGCAAGAGGTGACGGGACACTGAGAGATCTTACTGAGGCCAGAACACAGCTTTTCTATTAATAATGGAATTAAGGGATTTGTTCAGCAATTTGTGTTCAGGTCATTCCTCATATTAAAGCCCCATTAAGGGTTTTTACCCCTTTCTAAATGATTGATCATGACAAGGTGTTCCCCGAGAACTCAGGGAACATTACAAGCTTCAAAACACTCACCACCTCCATTCTATCTGATGGGATTCCCGTGTGCATTCACCCAGCTCACCAAACCACATTTCTCTGTGCCATCAATCACAGCTGTTTTCTTGTCTTGCCTCCCAACTTCCCTAGAGGTGTTCCTGCTGTTGCTCCCAGGTAATTGCTTGGATTTTGGTATGCAAGGGTTTCTTGGGCAGTCATGGGCTCGTATCAGCATTTCACTGGGCCTGCAGTGATAGGACTCACCCAGCTACCCCTTGTACGGTTTGGTTCTTGCCGAAGATCTACAGAGTTGCTGGTGACTGAGGCTCCAACCATCCCCCTTGACTCCCATCTGTTAGTAACCATTCTCTAAGAGGGATTTTTCATCTTAATGTGACAATTATAAGCAGGTCCTCACTGTGCAACATGAAATCACACAAAGAAATGTCAACACGTACAGCTAAGGAACAGTTTCACAGTTTAACTAAGGCTCCCCAAAAGCTGATGAAAGCAGGTTATTGAGGTGTGAATTCCAGGCCCGAAATGCCTCAGAGGTTTGAGATGAGAATGGTGTAAAACCAAACAAAACCAAACAAACCCCGAGGCCTCATGCTGGGGTTCCATTAGCAAGGCAGTATTGTAGAAGCTGATGTTCTCCCAGCCTGAAAAGAAAACAAACAACCAAGTCCTTAAAAAGCATCAGCTCTCACAGAAACTTGAATTCACATGTGGAAGGGAACTGTGGGATGTCTGACATCCTTCCCTACCACGATGCTTTATTAGCACTCTCAGAGAAAGGTTAAATGAGAGCCTAAGCGATTTTGCAGTTTTAGTTGTGGACTGTTGTTCAAATGAAGCAAAACAAATGCTTAGAAACTGCTCCCCTCCGCCCCCAGCCTCATCTAATTCCAAGTACAATTTAAAAGTATGGTATTCCAATTAAGAGAAAGACAAGACAATTTCTTTTAAAGCCTGAATGCTGGATGAAGTCCCAGAATCCCAGCCCAGCTGCCCATTGCACACACAGGCAATGCCCAATGGCAACGACAGCCACCTGTGGTTGTAGCATTGCCTAATGGAGTGTCTCATTAGACAGCAAGCACAGAGCACAAGAAACACGGTTCAAACTCCACGGCACCGCTGAACATCCTGCCCCTCCCCAAGAACCAAAGTTTAATCAGCTCAAGCATTACTAAATTCACACTGGATGGCTCACTTCAGTTGGACTCTGGTCCTGGACTTTTTAAGATCCAATACTAAGCAGAATAGAAGTAAAAGAGAACCATCAGCAAGAAAGACGAAGTTGTTCAGTACTTCCATGTTTTCAACCCCAGCAGTTATTACAAAATAAGCAGCACCAGCCTGCCAAAGGGAGGGACCAAACTTCACATGACAAGGGACAGACATATGTGAGTTGTCAGTGAGCACCACCTACAACCACACTTCAGGCACCTCAGGGCCACAGGCACAAACACTTCTGGTGTCTGGTAACACTTTACCAGTTCCCTTTTGCAGGTAGCCATTTTCTGTAATAAAAACACTACTTACCCAACTTGCTTCTGTTTCAAAGAAGAAATGCTTTTCATTTAGAAACATGACCATGTGAGAAAGTCCTACAGCTTAGGAACTTGCACATAAAAGGCACTGGAGTCTGTGCCTGAGCCAAGAAAGCCTGAATCAATGCAGGTTTGCATTATGAATATTTCACTGCTACACTTACATCTCTGTCAAGAGTAGTTCAAGCACAGATTTTATACAGCAGAATGTTTCTACCTCAGGTAGGAAGCTTGAGTCAGACTTAAATCCATACATATATACATTTATTTATACCATTGGAAATGCAGACAGGTATTTCAGAAGATCCCACCATGTCTGCTTGTAACTCTGTACTTAAAGTACATTTAAGAAGTCACAGAGGGCTGAGTTTTTGTTTCGTCTTGCTCACAGTAACAAGCACTATGGATGGTGCTTTTAAAGGCACATTTTGCAACCTCTCCG
The DNA here is from genome assembly GCA_013389985.1 of Dryoscopus gambensis. Taxonomy (NCBI): domain Eukaryota; kingdom Metazoa; phylum Chordata; class Aves; order Passeriformes; family Malaconotidae; genus Dryoscopus; species Dryoscopus gambensis. The sequence continues at coordinate 367,131 of WEIT01007838.1, read as the reverse complement.
TGAATAAAAGATTGTGCTAAAAATAAGTAGTTTGTCTTGCTGTAGCACCGAGCCACCAGCTGAATGTGAACAGCAAAGCCCCCAGATTTAAAGACAATAAACTAAAGTCTACCTTTTCTTCACAGTTGTGTTGGGCATGTTTAGGAAGCAGAACTACCCTTCCTCTGTCCCAATTCCAGAATCATGGATTTTCTAGGAAGCTCTTCAGCTTCTCATGTGCTTCTCCACACACCATGCCACTCACAGGTCTGGCTATCCCTCAGGAAATGACATGAAATTAAGGGGGCAGAATGTTATTTAACTGATGAGAATTACCCCTTACTGGACTGAACAGAACCCTAAACGCAGGAGAGTTCTCTGCAGAACCCTGACAAAGGAAGGCTCCACATGGAATTCATCTGAGCCACTGCTGTTACCAAAATAACCCAAAAGCTTCTTTACATGGCAGCACTGGGAACTTCCCCAGTCCATGGTCTCTCAGGACGTGCAATTGCAGTGACACCTCCTGGCTGCTGGTGGTTCACCAGAACACACTTACCCCTCAACTATTCAGCACAGCTATGCAGAAATTCACTCTCCGTTCAAGAAATGTGTTCAGAGAGAAAGGAACCATGTTCCTACTAATAAACAAGAAAGAATAATGGGATATATTCCAAGTTTTTCTTGTGATGACCAACAATAGATCATTTCTTAGCTCAGGTCACATCTTCCATGGGAAGTGCAGTTTTAGGCCATCATTAACGCCATCATTAACTTCTTTTCAGCTAGCAGTAATATATGATCTGGTTTTAAGTAATTGAACCAGTAGCATTTAATTAGCTCTGAAAAACTATCTCAGATCATGAATCACAGCCTTTCCACCCGCATGAAGTCCCCTTACTAGGTTAAAAGTATATTTCTCTTTCCATGTGTGATCCATCTTGAATATCTAATTAGGTGCTCCTGATATATGGATTACAGTTCATATATTACATGCAAAATACAGCAGACACAGTGTGTCCTTCTTTAAATAATTGAGTTTCACGTCTTGCTTCACTGAGCTGTTAAAAAAAAGACCAAAAAAAGCCTCGTGCCCGTGGCAGAATGGCCACTCCTCGCTTCAATTAACAAATTCCTCTTTCTCCAGAGAGCCAGCATTGAGGATGAGTGACTTGGACATCCTGAGGAAATGTAGGAATAGGAATAACTCTTCTTGAAAGGCCGTACACAGAGAACTGCTATGATTTTAGACAAGACCACACTGACATTTTTCAACAGGCCCAGAGCACCAACTGACCGAAGAGAATGGTGTTTCCATCCTAATACTACTTCAGATAGCTTCATCTAAATAAATGCTAAATAAATCAGTGCACTCAGCTGATGTTGGGAGACATCTGTGGCCAGCACAAAACAGGATCACTTCTTCTATCAGACTGTGTTAAGCATAATTTTTTTACAATAAATAAGCTAATCCACAATCATTAACCACAAAAGCCCACAGTTTTTATTCAGCTTTCAAGTATGTTTCTGAAACTGTTATTATGCTTTTATGACAAGACTTACATAATTATAAGACTGGAATTTTTTGCTGAAAAAGAGGCAAAATTAGCAAACTTCTTTTGGAAGGCAGAAACTAAGACTCAAAATCTGCTCAGATGTCAAACTGTAAACGTCACTCAATATCTGGCTTGCTGTATTAAAAAAAGTTTCACTACAAAATCCTCTATTTTTAAATAAACTTTATAAAAAATAAAATTCCATAAAGGGGATTTTATCTCTCTGTTCTTCTCCCATCTTATTCTTAGCACAGTAAAAAAGTCCCAAAACCAAGCATGTTTCTGCTGACTTTTTTCGGTTTGAAGAGAGCGCAGGTTTCATTTTCGTAATAAAAGCAAGCAGTGAAAGCTGAACTGCCTTACTGAATTGGACGCAGCTCATCTTTACTCCAAATATTTCTTTCAGATGTTATCCTAAATTATAAATAATGTTGCTTTTGATTGCATGCAACGCTCAATTTAACTAGGCACAACATTTAAAAAGACTGATGGGATGAATGCCCCACTCATGAAAAGCTGCTGAGAGAGGAAAGGATGTACAACATCCATTATATACACACCCACTTTGAAAAATATCTGTCCTGTGGATGGTAAAAATTTCAATGAGAATAGAACAGATTTACAAATCCACCCTTTACATTAAATAGCAAAAACTCCAAACAATCTCCAGTTCTTGGTACTCTGTTTGGTAGGCATTAGGTAACAAGCGCCACTTGTGCAGTTGACATTAATCCTGAGGTTTTAAGAACATTTTCTTAGCTCTTTTACTAAGTCTTGTGTTACTAGTCTCCTCTTCAACTTCATCTTCTTCATCATCATCCTTGAGTACACGTTGGTCCCTTTTTCTCAAAAATTTCTTCCCTATTGTTCCCACTAATGTTTCGTATCTGTAGAGAGAATAAAAAAAATTACACCTTTTATTAAAATCAGAGGAAAAACTATGGAGCATATCCTAAATCTAATCAGCAATTTAAGTGGTGTAAAAAACCTGGTCATTAAAAGCTTGGAGAAGCACAAGTACTACATGACTTATTACATTATTATTCACTCTGATAGTTTCAATTTGTCAGCAACTGGTACCAAGGAGGGAATTAGCATGGAATACCTGGATATCAAAGGGCAGAAAATGCCTACAAGTTATTTTACCCACAAAAGAGATGGATATTCCAGTGAATATACACCAGCATGCCTGGAAAATCAATTTGGTACAGCACCATATCTGTTGTGGGCTTGCTTTGTTTTATTTTGTTTCCTTTTTGGGCTTTATTTCCCCACACATAATACAGTAACATACCATATTCCTAGCTAGTACTGATTATGTCATAAAATGTAACTTACCTTCTGGCCATTTCTTCATCTGACACATCAGCCTCCATTTTATCATCCTCTTCAATTTCTTCTTCCTTGCACTTAGAGTTCATTTGGATCATTAACTTCTGAAAATGAAGTCAGAAACAGCTTAAACATGTAACCATGACACAATGGCAAGTGTGCTGAAATTCACTGCTAGAAGAGCATAAAAGGTAAGGTTCAAATTTAATAATTATTTTCTGTTCCTGGTTAGGCTATTGTTATGAAGACTCATGAAGAAAAGGCAATGAAGTGTCTGTAGCTAAGCTGAGCTTCGAGTTTGCCCTTGGGAAAACAGGCCACAGAGAGAAGAGTGTTTTCAGTGTACTGTACTACTCAAACATCCTAGAGGGCACTGCAAACGTCTCCCGGAGACCAGCGAGTTAGATCATAATTAATTTTTCACTGTGATGCTAGCACACAGACCTTGAAACGCTTTTGTTAAGAAAGAAGAGTATCTTCAAGGATTTACAGTAAAAGCCATGAAGCAATCATATGCTGAGTTACAGGGACAGCAAGTTCAAAATATCCAAAAGAATCCCCTAGTAAATCACCTTGCACGCCTTCTGCAAAGCTCTTAGTCTTTACACCTTCATCCTCCTGCTTCAGTTCAGTGGTAACCTTTTTATTACTGTCCCTGTGCACTTCTACCAGCCTGAATCATGCCAGAAAGAAATTAAAGACTCTCTTGCCCAGCATTTTAACTTCGGAACTCTAAGCCCTTACCTAAACAAGTAAGTGTTGAATAAATAAGGTTGAATGTTTGTAGATCGGACTCTGCATTAAATATCAGGAGGAAAAGTGAGCTTTTGTTCTGGTGAGCAGCATGTGGGATGGTTTCCTCACTTCAGGGAGGGAAAATCTGCAGGAGTCATGCAATTACTGGCCATCAGCTCAGGGAGGTAAAAAGATTCTATTTACCAGATGCTGCACTGATCAACATTTTGGGTTGAACGATGGAGTTCTTCTACATAGGAAGATTTATGGGAGGTGCTGCAAAGGCCAGTAAGGATGCACTGTGAACATTCAAATCCCCATCCCCAAGGGCTTCAATCCCAATGTGAGACCACCTCAAACCAGGACACTGAAATGGTACCTCAATTTCTGGATTGAATCCTTTGAAGGACATTCTGCCATAAACGAGATCCTCACATCGCAGAAAGCTTCTCTCTTCTATTATACAGCTCCTGCATGAAACCCCAAACCCAGCATTCTGTCAAACCGTGCACTTTAAAATAATCAAATGAAACAAATGCAAAAAAAGGATTTGCTGTCTTCCCCCCACACAAATAAACAAAGCCACAGTGTATTTTAAACCATCAACTACTTTCTGCTTAATTGCTCTGATAAATCTTTCAGTACAAGGAGCTTAGAGTGCAAAGGAATAATTTTTGCCAGTAAAGCTGTGCCAGTTCCACAAGCAAAATTGACTCTCCTGACAAAAAGCACTCTTTGCTGGTATGATTCCACCTACATTAATACTTTTGCCAGAATAAAAATACCATATAAATATCACTCCCCAGGTGGCACTACTATACCAGCAAAAGCTTCTAATTAATTTTTCATTGTGCTGTTAGCCCTGGCATTAGTTGAGTCTGTCAGGATATAAAACAGTGTCACTCTCTGTTCAGCAGAGACAGATTTCCCCTTCTCCCTCCTTTTTTGTCCTCTTTTAATGAGCATGGAGTGAGAAAAGAAACATGACCCTGAGGCATTCATAATACACGTGTCAGATAAAAGTTCTTCCGTGGATTGTTCCGTCCTTTTCCTCACACACATGTACCTGTTCCCTCAAACTCTTCATCTCCCATGTAAAGCAAACTCTCATGATCACACAACTTAGGCTGAAGAGATTAAGCTCATTGTCCTGCCTCAAGGCACTGTTAGTTACACATGTGCCACGAACAGCAGAGGTCCAGCTAACCTGTCCTCAAAAGACTTCCCATGATGAAGAATCCAGTGTCTCCTCAGGCAATCTACGCCAGAGCTTCAATAGCCTTATTGTTACAAAACTTTTCCCAATGTCCAGCTTGAACATTCCTTGCTGCAACTGAAGCTCAAATACCTTTTTGTCATATCCACCAACAGCAATGGAAGAGAGTTTATCAATGGCCTTATTCAACTACAGTTAATTCCTTGGGTCCCAGCTTTTTCAAAATTATGTATGTTCTCCCTCAATGGATTTTCCACTTTTGAAAGGATGAAACCCAAGCAATTTCAAAAGTAGTTCTCCTGCTATTTAAAGCAACTTTCTAAAGAGCAGGACACTTTTTTCCTTATTAGCTAAGCCTTCCTTTATTTTCACCATTCTCTCTCCTATTTCAAAACCAGGATTTGAAGTGAGCTGGACACAAGAGAACAGAACTGCCCTGAATCGACTTAACCATGTGACTGGAGCTGAATTTACTAACACAAAGTTTCAAACTTCTTTTTTTCAAATGAAGGGAAAAAGTAGCAGCGAATGAATTGGACCCTGACAGAAAGAAACTAATTACATGCATCTAGAACAATGTGTGAGTGAAAGAAAACACATACAAGAATTGAAAGCAGGTCAAACTACACTGGGCAACCTCAAGAACAGCCCTAAAAATAAGTAATAAAAAAAGTTTTAATGCCAGTCTGTCACTATTTTTGCTTCTGTTAACTGGTTATTTATAATACTTACAGGAAAAAATATGAATATGCTATTTCCATTTCAAAACAATCCAGTGATGATAAGAAGTACAAAAGATTACAAGCTTACTCTTTTTCCTTTAGATCTGGTACATCAAGATACCAGTGTTCTTCACTGATTATCTTCTTTTCTTCTTCTTCTAGTTGTTTTTTAGTTTGTGAATCCAAACCCCTTTGCATGAACTACAAAGACACAAACACACAGCTTCAGTTTCTGCATCATGAGTATCTTCTGAACATGCAATAATTACATGATGGCAATTATCCATTACATAATGCTTAGCAGTTGATAACAAGTAAATGCTTTTTGTGATTCTTTTTCTCTGAGTTTGGTCAAAGTTTGGGCAAACAGACAATGGAAAATTAAAACAGCTGCTCATGGAAGCTATCTACTGAAAGTCAACAGTCAGTCACATCTGTACTTACATATAAAGAAACAGACCTCTCCTGGCTAGTTTTGATAGATTGGAGCTGTCACAATTCCCTAAATTTGCTAAGGTTTTTCTAATGTTTCAGCGAAGGCCAGAGAGAAGGTAATGGTGCTGAAGTTATTGCTGCACATCGAGAACCAAGTCCACCCATACAAACAGCACCGGGGCTCAGAGCTAGAGGGAGATGATACCAGGCTGGCCATTTTTTGAATTTCAGCCATCCTCTCCTTTTCTCAGATTTAATGAACTGGATTGCGTTTGTAGCTCTGAAGGCGCAAACCTGCCTTTGGAAGTGGAAAAACGTAAGACTTTGAAAATAGACTATGATGAAAAATCTTCTGTCTCTCGCTGTGCTAAAGGAAGATGTTCTCAGCTCTCCAATTCTCACTGACCCACCAGAGTACCAGTCCAGGAGTGTATTTAAGCACCTGATAACTCACTCCAGGAACAGTCTGCCAAAACAGCCGAGACCAATCATGAAGTTTAGGGCAAGACCGCTATTTTTTCCTAATACAAGGACACTCCTGTCACTTGCTTCCTCGGTGATAACCTCTGTCAGAGGATGGGAACAGGCAGGTAGGAACAGTAACCTCTCAACAGCTGGGAGTAGAAGATGACATCTGTCACGGCCAATAAAAAACTGCTGAGAGCACAGAACCACAGACCTGAGGCCTGTGTATCAGCACTTTAATTTCCACTTGTCTCAAGTCAGGTGCCTGAACTGAGTGACAGTTAAGTCTCAACAGTGTCAATGAAGCATGCTGGAAGAAACCAGAACTCTTCAAAATTTTATGGTAATAATCCGTATAGTCCCACCCCCCTAAAAGCTAGGACCTTCCTTAGGATCTACAGAAAGTGTTTGAATAACTGTGTCAGAGGTTTCCATTTTTTACAACATAACTCCCAGATAGAGACAACTCTAACCATACATACAGTTCACTCACAGTCCTGTAAAAATATATAGGTGATATGGATGTGTACTGTATGTATTATACACAAACCACACATCTTTTCAGTCTTTACAAAATACCCAACCAAACCAAACTCAGAAGCACAAGCCAATAGAGCTAGTGTCTCATTTTCCATTTACATTTCTATTTGCAACCACTGTACAAGATCTTTAATGAAAGGAAAATTGACTTCTGTTTTCTAAGTCGATTCAAAATATGTCAAAGCTTTCCAATTAAAATTACAGTATCTTCTTGAGGAAAATAAGTGAATCTATCATGTGGAAAAACATATTGCTCAAGGAAATTGGTTAGCCAGTCAGAAACCTCAACACAAGAAATTCCGCTACAAGAACCCAATTAAATAATCATTTCACACTCCATTTTAAAGATTATGTTCCTAAAGATTACTACAGGAAAAACCTAGATAAAAATTATGTGATCAGGTTTATCTCGAAAGTAAACACACACTGATGAATTAAAAATACACCCATTGTGATAGACACAGAATATGTAAGTCGTAACTGAGGGGCTGTTTGGGTGAGTTTCCCCAAGCAATGGGACCTGGATCAAATGGTGCAAGGCCTGCGAGTTTGTCTCCGTGTGGCCCAGGATTTAGTGCAAATGGTCCTTCCAACACCACCAACCTCACATCACCTCTGGGTGCCACTTCACCCACCTGATGAATTCTGGTAGCACACTGGATCACTACCTGCAGAGGCAGCTGCTAAAGGCTTAATTAAACCATTTGTAAACAGGAAGATCCGCAGAAACAAAGTGCTAAATACAAGATTGTGTATGACCTTTTCAAAACCTGCTGGTCTCTTCAAAGCTGGTTATTACTGCCTGGACTGTGACCCTGCAAATGTCATGGCAGCATATCCACCTGGCTGGTTCTCCACGGCCTTCCACAGAAAAACAATCTAAAAACCTGCTTTTGGAATCTCCAGGGGGTTAGTAAACTGGCAAACAACAGAAACAGAAATTTCATTTTAAAAGTGTATTATATAAAAATAAGGAAAAATAATGATGCTGCCATCCAGGTTATGGGAGTCTGACTGTGTCACACATTGCTGGCTGACTCAGTTCAACACCTACTCCCTTTTGAGAGCAGGGCAAGATGTATTTTGTTCCCTCTGTGTACAAGTTTTAGATTTAGCAGCATTTGTTAATTAGGGTAAATATTCCATCATCTAACTGTAGCAGAATGCACTTTACGTGAAAAATTGAACTGAAGTCAGCTAACTCTTTTCAGCCAGAATGTGAAATATAGCCCCATATAAATACGTGGGGGAAAAACCAGCTAAATAAAACACCACAAGCAAGAAGCCACAAAGACTCCATCATATTTAGCTTAAAAAATTGAATATTAACATTTAAAAAAAAAAAGGAACTCAATTTTCCTGGTTGTTTTCCAGCAATAAAGGACCATCAATCAGAGGAGAACATACTTTACTGAATTAGGAGTTGTAGTACACGGTGCAAAGCAGAATCCATTAGCCAGTAAGCAGAGACTAATTTCACACTGGTGACACGAGATTCACAACTCCAAGGGTAACAGGCACATCGGGATGTTCCTAAGATCCCTGCCATTTATGAGCTGGGAAAGGTGGTTAACAGCGGGTAATAATCCCCATTCCGGCTGGGATTTCCTTAGCCAGCAATGTAAACGGGGGTACAAATGGACACACCAAAACCTAAAATTTTTCTCCCTCCATACTAAAAGCCCCACCCCCAAGTAAAGCAAGCAGCACTGACATTTTCATTTCAGTGTGCTAGGAGTGGGAAATCTTTTTGTTTAAATTCACAATAAGCAACCCAGGTGCAGAGGAGCGAGATGGAACGGAAGCACTCCCAAAAGGTGCGCTGGAGTTGGCTCCTGAGGCCAGACTTCTGCTGGAATCATGAAGTTGCTCCCCTGCACCAAACCCTGCAGTTTGCAACCTCCGACACCGCTCGCAGGGGTCAAGCAGCTCGGTGTCGGCAGCAGCGATGTCTTGGCGGGGGAGCAGCCCAGCAAGCCCGAGAGGGCCGGGGAGCTGACCATGGATAAACACATCTGTATTCAGGGCGCGGGTGGGCAAAGCCAGGGCACCGACGGCCGCCCGTCAGCCGCGGCTGGCGCCGC